>CATIWF010114492.1:0-36442 GCA_949630135.1 Balakata baccata
CGGTGTACCGTACACTTGGTGCTTTCAAACCATTGGATTATAAACTTTTAATCTCAACCATTCATTTTCAACGGATGAGATTAAAAGTTTATAATCCAATGGTTTAAAAGCAGACGGTACACCCCGTGCACCTTAGAATTGCTCAAAAAAAAATTATAACAATAAAATCACAAAACTTTAAAATTAATTATACAAAAATTATTTCTGACCATTTTTACTAAGTTGGCAGCTGAAATGCTAATATAATGCATGACATGGCTGCCAAATTAAATATTGGGCAATGACGCAGTGTGCAACTCTTCTATAAACAGAATTAAGGTTTCACCAATACATAATGACGACTGAAGTAAAAATAAATTAATAACACAGAAATCATGGGAAATAAAGCCATTATTCGAATACATGTCAAACCTATGTATCATTATTTAAACTTTATATGATCTACATGAATCAGATCGAGTACCTTAAAATCTGTAATTTATTTAATTTCCATCACAAAACAATAGTCATTTCTCAAGCATCTAGCAAATTTGCTATCAAATTTTGTATTTCAGAACACGTATGGAAATGAAGTACAAGGTCCTGCTTGCTGGGTATTGCATTTGGCAAAAACTTTTTTTTAAAAATATTTTTAATTAATATAAAATTCTAAATTAACCCTTTTTTTTAACGCTAATATCAATTCTGAATACCCCATTAGATTGATTAACATTAGCCTAAATCAATTATGAAAAAGAGAACATCTACATATCTATAGCCCAATTTAGCAAAATCAACTGCCCATAATGGCCTTAATGGTCAAAATTTAGTACAGCAAATAAAATATTAAGATGAAAATAATTAAAACTAAAAATATTATTTTCCTTTTATTTAATTTTCTAAAGATGCATTAATATAGTGAACTGATCTATATAAAGAGGTTGTTTGATTGGCAAAGGATGTAAAATCCTATTATATTATATTAATCACTATGAGGCCACTTGACTTCCTCAGTCAATGCAGGTTGGTTCAATCTTGGGTGACTTCTTACAATCAACATCACAAGACAACCTGAAAGTTCAAAAGAGAAATAATTAATCAAAGAGAGTACGGAGTAGTGAGTTAACACGAGACTCTTATGACTTAATTAGAAATCTCAAGTTCAAATTATATGTATACAACTAATTTAAAATTCTATTCAAAATCCTTCCAGCACGATCTTATTTAGTCGGATTAATTTCGATACTAAATAAAAATAATAATTATAAAAGAGTATAATACTATAAAGGAAAAATGTTTTAAAAAGTCATTTACATAAGTTTAATAATCATTAACAATACCCTAAATGCAAGGAAGTTTCTAAAAGATCATCATTGTTGTGGGGATTATCTACTACTGTTACTCGTTTATGACAGCAATGATCAGCAATGGAAAATCTCCTTTCCAATAGATTTAGTCCTACGGATTTTGACTTTGATCTTAAGCTTTGTTGCAGCTCTTCAACCTAATTTTCATGAAAAAAAAAAAAAATTGATCAAATTATTTACAACCGATATACTTTTACCTACAAAGGCAGTAATGACGGGAATTTCCCGTCATTAGAAATAATTAGTGACAGCTTTGCACATTCAATGACGAAATTTCTTGTTACTGCAGATGGATTTTTTTTTTTTTTTGGGTAGTGTGATCTATATTTCAGAGAATAATTTTGAACCTTAATCTTAAACGAGTAATCTTACCTGTTTTCGGAGCGTTTCATTCTCTTGAATGGCTTTTTGCTCCTGATTATGAAGAAGTTAATTAAAAGACGGCTAAATTATAAAAAAAAAAAATAATAATAATGTATTTGATTTCCACTTTATAGGTAGAAAAACTCAAAATCTATATATTTTAATTAACCGATAGATTGTTGCTAATTTTTTTTATTTTCAAAATTGTACTTAATAAATTAATAATATTTCAATACTATTATTAATCTTAAAAAAAAGTAAAAATTATTTTTCTTATTATTATTATTATAACTTTAATTTTTTTATTTTTCAACTTTTAGAATAACCAATTTTTTTAAAATTTTTTTTAAGTATATAGTGAAATTGATTATATATGTTTAATTAATAATAAATTATCAATATTTAATAAAATATAAAATTGGAAATTAATTGTTAAATTCATATATTGTGGTCATTGAACCAAATATAAATATAAAGGTAATTACATAATAAATCAATGGATTTTATAGTTAAACCAAATGGTGAAATTCTTAGAATCCATGAATTTTATGAAATCCATAAATTTTAAAATCTTTTAAAACAAATGGTAGCATTTATGAGTTAATTGCTTAGTCAGTAGTTTTACTTCGCTAGAAAGTTTGGAGATATCAATTTTTTTTATCAAATTTATTAGAATGTCTAAATTGATAAAATGCTAAAATTTAGTTTATTTAGTTGAAAATACATGTTATTTTTAACACGTACGTAAAAATTCTGATTTTTTTGAAAGTAATTTAGCATTAAAATATTTAAGCAAAAGAATTGTAAGTGGATTAAATGTTTAATTGTAAATGAATAAAAACTGCGTAAAAGGGGCATGGTTTTATTGGTTTAAAATGCATACCTGAAATCTAGATTTTTGAAGCTGCTCTAGTAGTACTTGTTCCTGCAATTAAACATATGCCCCTAATTTATTTCAAATTTTGCACCAATTTGACTTAAATTACAAAATTGAAATTTTCTTGTTAAATAAGCCTCTAAGGTTTCACATTTTAATATAATTCAAACTGATGAAATCTCAAACTGATCTAAGAAAAAAAAAGAAAGAATATTCTTCAATTTTCTTCCATCCCTTTCTTATACTATAAAGGAAAAAAAGTCAATCTAAGGAAAGATTTGATTGGTATTTTTACAAGTAAGAATTGGAAAAATTTTAAATTTGAATCTGCTTTCACCAATACTAGTAGAAGTTTAATATTTTTATAGTGAGCCGAAGAATATACTTACATCTGTTATATAATTCACGGTTTCCGAGCCTTATAATGAACGGAAAAAAAGAAAATTACCTTCTTATCCTTAACAGATAATATCCCATCACTTAGTTGATGCTCTAAGCGCTGCAGTTCTTTAAAACTCAATCCATCCAACTGTTTACCCATCATCCGCCTATATACATCATAATTTTTTATGAGTTTTTTTTTTCTTTTTTTCAGAATAAAAATCCAGTTAAATTGGCATAAATTAAAAGTCAATGATGAATTATTTTAATCATAAGATTGAATTTAATTAAAGTAGATTCAATTTTGTTGTCAAATTGACTAAATTAATTTTAAAACTATATTCTATATGAGTCATTTAATAATCCTCTAAATTCGATTTATGATTTTAGATCGGATGCACAATAGAAGGGTTAATTTCATCTATGTTCGCTGAATTTTAATCTTATTACAGTAAAATTACAAAATTTTTTCGTCCCAAAAAAGTTACTCAACTATATTTTTATTTCACTAAAATCACTTCTGACCAATTTTCCGATTTAAGTAACTAAAAAGTTTATGTGGTAGCTAATATGTCACTAAAAATCTGACGTGATAGCTGATATATTACTGAAAATCTGACACTGCAACTAATATATTATTGAAAATTAGCCTAATGTGACTTTAGTGAAACGAAAATATATGAAATATAGTTCATATGAATAATTAAAATAGTGAATTTTTAGGGCAATCTGCTGTAGTAAATTAATGAAATAAGACTTACAAGCATGTCAATCTTAGGTTTGATACTTCATCTTTCAGTGCACTCATTTCTTGCGGTTGCAAATTCTGTTTTGAAAAAGGAATTGACAAAAGAATAATCATGTTCTCGAAAATTAATCCACAAATCAATTTATTGTATAATGGAAATTAGGCTTAGTTATTATTAGTTAACACAGGCAAATATTAAGATTATGAAGTTGATTTTCAAGAAATGAATTAAACCGACAGTACTTTAATTATTTAATTTGTAACAATTCAGTACTTAAAACATTATTTGTAATAGAAAACTCTTTAAATTTTAATTTTATAACACGAAAGTACCAGATATATAAATTTGTTAAATTAATTAACAAAATACCGACGTAGGCTTTCCACATCACTAAAAAAATTTTCACATATAAATGTCACATATATAAAATTGATCCCACAAAAATTTTTTACCATTTAATGAAATGTTTGATTATATTTGACTTGAAAGAAAGTGTGAGAAAGTGATGAGAAAAGTGAAATTTTTTTATGAAACCAATTTTATAAATATGGCATTCACACGTAAAATTTTTTTGCTGATATGAAAAGTTTACATCAACATTTTATTAAATAGTTTAACAAATTTTAACGACTGATACTTTTTTGTTATAAAATTAAAGTTTAAGAATTTTCTGGTACAAATAATATTTATGTACTGAGTTGTTACGAATTAGATAATTAGAGTGCGGCTTGCATAATTCACCAAATTTTCAAGTACAACGATATGATTGAAAAATCAAACTCAATATTTTACAGCTGTAATCCTATATTAATACTATTAATCTAAGATTTAGTGGTTGGTTGTCAAATTCTATTGCTCTCTACTCAAAGATCAAATCATAAACAAAAGATTATTATACTCAAAGATCAAATCATAAACAAAAGATTATTATTATTATTATTTATTTATTTATTTTCCTTACAAACATCATTTTTGTGTACACATGATAGAAAACTTAAAATCATTTGATTTTACTATTTAGATAAAATTAAAATTAATCACTAAAATGTTTGAATAATTTGTATTATCAAATTTTCTATTTATTATGATTAATATAATAAATTGAAAAAAAACCTTTTAGGCGAAGACATATATAACCTCCTGTATTTGTCTCATATTGCCATTTTACCCTCTAATTTTTTTTCCCACTTTATCCCTTGAATTCCTTTTTTGATCCATATTACCACCTTATAATCTTTAAAAAGCTAACATTCAGTCACTTAATGTTAACGTGATAATTCCAATGCCTAAAAATTTAATTTACTATTTTTCTTGCCATGTTAGTATTAGGTGGCTATATATTAGCTTTTTTTTTTTTTTAATTTATAAGGTGACAAAATAGACTAAAAAGAAAATTTACAGAGTAAACTGAAAAAAAAAAAGAAATTAAGATTAAAATGTTAAAACAGGTATATAACCTATGCCAAACTTTTAACATTTGCAAAAGAAAATGCATATATACCTGAGTTGCAGGGTCATTAGGGGGATGTTGAGGACATTCTGAATCTAAGCCTTTGTTGTATCTTGAGAGTATATGTTCCATGCTTCAATATACCACAAATATATTCATAAGAAAATGCAACTATATATATTTATTTCACTTACACTCTTTAATTTATATAATTTTTTTACAATAAATTAATAATATACACGACAATTTGTGATCGGACTAATTAATAGGCTTGATCTATGCAAGTATAAAAAGCCTGACCTGGATCTAACCCGATCCAACTTGTAAAAATTCTATAATTGAGGAAATTTCAGCGGAAATCTTTTTCCATCTATTAAATATAGATTAAAAATTTAATTAATTTATATGAAACTAATTATTTTTATGTATACATTTATTTATTTTTAATTATTATTTAATTAACTTAATTACTAATAAAAATATGTAAATTTGAATTTAATTAACGTAATTACTAAAGTAAAACTTGGGTAAGCCTTAATTTACCAAATGAAATATATAAACTTGTATTTAGTTAACGTAATTAAAGTTATTTACTTTGATAAACCTTTAGCTAAGATATTTTAGTAAATTTTGGGTAAACTTTTAGTAAATTAAACATTCGGTAAACATTCAATAAGCTTTTGGACAAATTTTGAGTAAACTTCTGGTAAATTTCGAGTAAACATTTGATAAGCATTAGATAAATCTCAAGTAATTCGTAAACTTTGTGTAACTTTAACTTTCATTAATTTTTTTTTTTTTGTAAAATTGGGTAAATATTATGTATAATTTGAGTAAATTCTAAGTAAATATTTGATAAATTTTTTGTAATTTCAATTTTCATTAATTTTGTGAAAAATCTTGAGTAAATATTAGGTAATTGTTGGGTAAACTTTGTATAATTTTAACTCATGATTAATTTTCTACTAAATATTGAGTATAACTTAACTAAACTTTAAGTAAATCTTTGATAAATTTTTTGTAATTTCAATTTTCTTCAATTTTGTGGTAAATCTCAGGTAATTTATGAGTAAATCTTGTAGAATTTTAATTTTCATTAATTTTCAGGTAAATCTTGGATAAAATTTTAGATATAACTTGAGTAAATTTTAAGTAAATCTTTTATAAACATTTTATAATTTTAATTTTCATTACATTTGATAATTTTTTATTTTTAACATTTTTGTAATATTTTAAAGCGCATGGATATTTTTGAAAAAAAATTTCAAGCGTTGCGTATTTAAAAAAAAAAAACTTTAAAGTGTAATTTTTTTTTGTAAATATTTACTCATTTTTTTATATTTTTGTAAAATTTCCTATTTTTTTTTTGTACTATATATACCTATGATATTTAAGAATTCTACAAAAATAAAATCCTTAAAGACGAATTTCACCATAAAAAGTATCCCTTATTTCGTCATCTTTAAAGTAAACAACTCCATTATCCCAGAAAAAGAAAAAAAAAACTAATCAAATTTTTAATATAAAAAATCCTACTAAAATCATTAGACTAATTTCAGTATATTTACTTAAATCACAACTCCGATATTAATATAAATAAAAAAAACCCAGTTTCAGAATTATTATTTTTGCTAAAAATCTATAATCTTGATGAAACCCTAATAGTAAAAAAAAATTATATAAGAAGGAAAAAAAAAAAAGGAAAGAAAAAAATACCTAGTGCTGGAGAATTCATAGAGCTTGCCTGTGCTGGAGAAGACTACAACGGCAACCTCAGCATCGCAAAGAACGGATAACTCTTTAGCCTTCTTCATCAATCCGTTACGGCGTTTAGAGAAGGTGACTTGTCTGCTGTTCAAATTCTCTATTCTCTTTATCTCTATTTTCCCTCTTCCCATTTTTCTCCTCTCTTCCATCTTCAAACCCCTCCTCTTTCTTAGTTTTTCTTTCTCTATAATTTTGATTTTAATTCTAATTTCCCTCACACAAATAATTATAATAAGAAAAAAAAGGAAATTGTTAAAAATTAATGTTGAAAAAGGATAAAAACAGTTACTATATATATATAAATATAAAATTACTATAAGTAAAAAAATATTTAAAATGACAAGGAATTTGTGGGTCTAAGGAAGGAAAGTATGACCAAAATTAGAATTGGTAAGGGAAAGGTGACAGATTGGATACTATATGTAGCAATTATCCATAATCACCACCATTTTGTATTACTTGAGGTAGTGGGTATTTGCCTCTTTTGGAACTTCTTATTTTTTTTATTTTTGTGTAAAATAGAATTATATTCATTCGTTTTACAGTTTGAAATTAATTATATTCAGAGTTTAGTCATATTTAAATCTATTCATTGCTCTCTAATGATGTATTTAGTAGAGATTGAACACAAAAACTCTTTCCAACAAATTCAAAGGTGTATTGCAACTAAACCGGGAACTCTTTAATTTTTTAATATAATTAAGACTGTTTTTTATGGTATTTATAATTTAATTACCAAAATTATATTTTTTTCTTACTTGAAGGCCAATTCTATTTTCAGAAAAAAAAAATGTATATAAGATCAGTCCATCATTTCTTGCTTTACAAATATACCACTTACTAATCATGAATCAGAATTTTTATGTTTCTTATTCAAGAAAGAAAGCTGAAACAAAACTTACCACAAATGAATTATGCATATTTTTATTATTCAAGTCAAAATTTCATTTTCTTTTTGTTCATCAAGAGGGTCAGTAGATTATGGGCGCTAAATAATAGAAATAGTTATTCTTTGCATTCAATATTAGGAATGACAATGGATAAGATATCTATGAAAAATATCCTACCGAAATTCGATTGTATATACACATATCCATATTCATCCAAAACCCGATTAATATTACCGATTAATACCCAAACTCGTTTAATTACCTGTTTATCATTAAAAAATTTAAAATAAAATTCAAACTAAATAAATTATTAAAAATTATTAAAAAATACAATCAATCAATCATAAATTACTACAAAATCAAATAAAACAAACAAAATAAAAATTCAACACATTTAAATTAAAATAATTCATCAAATTGTATAAAAATAACATTAAAATAATAAAATTTAAATATTTTACGTTATGATAGAAAAATTATATTCCAAATTTTCAACTCTCATTACATTTTTAATTTAACAACACAAAAAAATAATTAATTATATCATTAAATTCAATAAATTATAATAAAATAAATCTTATATATATATATATAATCGGGTTTATTGGATAGCGGATACCCGATAACCTATACTTGTACCAATTTCAAATCCCTAATAGGGTTACCCATTACGGTTTAAACGTATTCGAATAGACACAGATACTTGTAAAATCCATACTCACTATCATCCCTATTCAACATAGAGGTGCCAAACTTCTATTAACATTAATGAATGTTGACGAAAAGACTCGAAACACGAAACATTTCTAAATTTTTACAAGTAAAATTACTAATTAAGCTGCCCCTTGGATGATAGTCAAACTTCCATTTTAATTTCTAATAAAAATCAAAATTTCATTGTGATCTTTTACAAAAAGAAATTCCTTCAATTAGCTAACAATTTTCATTGTGTATATATAAATTAAGCTCTCAAAATAGTTTTCTATATAAAGATTTCATAATCCTAATTTTCTCATACTTATATACAGTTGAAATATTTTGTAACATCCAACAATTTAGGTCCCGGTCGCGCGTGGCCGTAATCAGACGCACCGGTTCGATCGGAATATAAATTTGAATACATGAAAAATCATAAATAATAAGAAAATATAAGTAGGGATATCAGTATATGAGAATTAAAAAGTTTGGTGGAAGAACTGGAAAAAAATTTTTTTTTTCTTATGGACAAAATCGATATTATTGAAATTGTTTAGGTAAAATGTGTGAGAATTAAAAAATTGTGTGGTGGAATTAGAATTTTCATTCATTAAAATATAATTATAATTAATCAAGCTAATAGACTAATAGAAATATAGATTAATCTAATTAGTGGAACCCATATGCATAAACCTAAGTATAAAAGTCAAAATTTGTGGTATATTCTTTACTTATCCAACCAAACTCACCATCATCATCATCCTCCCCTCTCTATGGCCGACCATACCCTCCCCTAATCCTCCATTTTTGTGTCATTTAAACTTATAAATGAGTGGAAAAAAAGAGTTTAAAAAGAGAAAAACCAAGAATTAAGAAGATTCTACCATAATTGAGCAAGAAAGAAGGAAGGAAAGAAAAAAAAAAGGAAGAGAAGAGTGGGAATTTAGCCACCATTTCAAATCATTAAGGTGAGTTTATTCTTCTCAAATCAAACCTTATTACATGTATTTGAACTCCTTGTGGTTGATTGGTATGGTTGGAAGTGTTAGATTATGGTTTTGCTCGAAGTTGTAAACTTGTATTGATATTGTATTAGAAGAGAAACAAATATAGGATTGAATTAGATTGTATTGGAATTTAGTTTAGATAATCATGGAAGTTGATTTTGTGACTTGTAAACAAATGAAACATAACCTAAAATAAAAAGGAAGGAGCTGCCATATGATAGGGATATGCTTGGAAAGATGATTGGAAATGTTGATATTGGATATATGACTAGTTGATGTTGAATATTATGGTAAAAAACTTGAAATGGATGAGGTTGTTTTGGTTGTTCTAAATGGAGGGAATGACATTATGTTAATATGAAATAAATAAGATAAAGAGAGGAAGAAACGAAGTTATGGAAAAGGGTAGATGAGCATTATGATTATTACTTAATGTTCATGCATAAACAATGGTTGAATATATCATTTAATGACATATTGTTTTCTTTTTGTTAAGGCCAAACAAATAGTCATCCAGAGATAGACAAAGATAAGGGAAAAGCTACCTAGCAAGACAAGAAAAGGAAGAGAAAGAGAATGATTTAGGGCTGAATAGGTAAGTACTTTTTGGATAAAAATTGTGCATGTCATAAAATATGAAGTTTGCATGAAATGTATGTTTGTATGTGACTTGGAAAATACCTTGTATGAAAAATAGTTGCCAATATAATTTTGCGATAAAGTAATATGAAATGTTGAGTTTTATGCATAGTGATGTGATTTGAAAATTTTGGATATGATATGAATGAATTAGGTTATCAAAATATTTGAATTACAATAAATCCTACAAGTACCTATTGCACTTGTACCGAAACAGTCCTGATTAAATTGATCATAACTTAGTCCGTATAGGTTGGATTATCCTGAAACAAATTGGAAATGATGGCTAAGACATAAAGCTAAAAATATTATGAAAATTATGAATTGAAATTCAGCTTGTATCCATGTCAAAATTCAGTCACAAGAGCTTGAACATAAGAGTACCATGAAAATGATAGGTAAAAAGTGTTGGAACACTAATCGGTATTTTAACCATAATTTTTAGTAGAAAACTCGGATTGAAGTTATTTTTATTGCATTTTAAACTAAGACAATAATTCATAAAATCCTAGAAGGTTACAAAGTCAGATTATGAGTGAAATTGGGTCACAAACTCAGGCCTTGAATCTACCATGCATGAGAAAGTTTGTTTGGTATTTTTTTTTATATGGCATATTTTGCATGTAATAATTGTTAGTTATTTGATATTCAATTGTACATATAGGCATCTCATATTCACACGTATACATATAATATCAATAATCCGAAAATTGTAATAATTATGTCGAAACCCGAACACACCTAGCATTAAACTATAATAGAGAATAGGTTGACATACCAATAAAGGGAAAAAGAAATATGCGCTATAAAAATAATAAAAGCCGAAAATGACAATATAAAAAAAAAAGCCGATAATAGCAAATAAAAGAAAGCCGATAATGACAACAAATACAAGTGACGGGAATGACAATATTATAAAAAGACAAGAAATAACGAATCCATATATTTCTATTAATAAGTTTAAACACATGTGTTAGATGCTTGACTAAAAATAATAAAAAGAAAATGATATAAATAAAGATAATGAAAGAATGAGATCGCATTTGTACAAGTTAAATTAAATAACAAATTAAATAGTATATTTAATTTGTGAATATATGTGAAATATTGTTTATGATATTTGTATTATATTGTGACATGTATAAAATTTGTGAATGAATCATATGTATGATTTTTATTCTATGAAGCACCACTAAGCTATTAGCTTAGTGCGGGTAAATTTTCCTCGCGGAGGAATAAAAAGTCTGGAATATTAGATTAATTGTTAGAAGAAGAAGAAAATTCAGACGGACAGCAGCTTAAAACTCCAAATTTATTTTGGTATATTTTGAAGATGCATTGTAATATATTATCAAGATTTTCTCATGTAGTGTATGCAGTGGAACATATAAGTACAATAATAAGTAAAAATTTCAGTATAAAAATATATTTCATATCAAGATATAAAGTAATATTTTTTTTATAGTATACATTTATTGGTTATAGGTATGAAAAAAAGATATAATAATAATAATAATAATAATATATAAATATTTTAATATGGTAGATTGTTTAAGATAGATAAACGGGTAACGTTCATTTACCTTACTAATTAAATGTAGGGTAAAGGGATGCTACATATTTTTTCTTTGAAATTTCATTCCTATTTTTTCTAAGAAATTAACAAACTATGTATAAGAGATAAAACTAATTATAAAAGTTAAGCAATGATTTCAAATCTAAAGGTTAATCGTACTCTGACAACTTTTTATAAGGTGGAGTTTAATTTTTTGGGGTGATAATGAAAAAATTGACAAATAGATCATCTTTACTGTCACTTTACAGAACCATACATGAGATTTTTACTATATTTTTTATATATTTTTATTTATTTTGTTTAAGTTTGATTTAAAATATGGAATTATATTATTAATTATATTTCTATATTATTTAATTATATTTCTATAATTCTATAATTTTATTTATTTAATTATATTAATATATTTATTTAATTTAATATATAATATTTTTTAAATATTAATATATTTATTTAATTAATATTTTTTAATAATTTCATTTTACCAAGTTCAATGTTAGTCAAAGTAGTCAATATTTATATATTTCATGCAACAACAAGATGTTATTTGTAACAAGTAGTTTTGTTAGTTGGTTAATTGGGCACATTTTATTCATGAAATGAGTTGGATTTCCGCTAAAAAAAAGATAATTATAAATCAAATAGAAAAAATTCAAAAGAAAAGGAAAAAAAGTAGAACCTCGGAAGTAAATATTAATACTAATAAAATAAGTTACAATGCTAAAAGATTAAAACCACAAAAAAAATATTTCGTCAATTAGTACGCAAACAAAAAAAATGGAGGTGGTTCAATTCAATCTATTCTTGAAAATAAACAACTTGCACACACTCCCTTTCCATAAAAAATCAATAATCAATACATCGGAACTACACTTAGATTTATTGGATTTGTTGCAAAAATATCATTTTAAAGTCGAAATTCCCAGCAAATGGCTAATGACCCAAAGAAATGAAAGAATCGGTTACATTGTTCTTATGATCTCATCTTTTCTTATCAATTATAGACAAACTAATTATTATTATTATTATTATTATTATTAAATTCTTGTCTTGTTTTTTTTGTTCATTTATCTATTCTATTTTATTCTATTTCTATTATAAATGCATTTTTTTTCAATTTTTAATTGGAAATCTCTACTAAGTATTATTATTAACGAAAGAATCAGTTACATTGTTCATATGACCTCCTCTTTTCTTATAAACTATAGACATACAAATTATTGATTATTATTATTATTATTATTATTATTATTATTCTTGATGCGACTGGGCCAAGGTATTCCCAGACGGCCATCCATCCTAATACTGACCATACTAAAAAATGTTTAATCGGTCGCTTAACCACCTTGATCCAAACACTTCCCAAGATGTCACATATCATGGTGCTCCCCCTACCACAACAGGTTTAACCAGAAAGAACGCTTACCGTTCTGCCAAAAATTTAAGCTGATAGAAAAGGCGCAACTATATTCCTTTATCCTGAATCAAACAAGAGCCACCAATCTCTTTCAACTTTGTGTGTCACTTGGCCAAACCCGTTCCACACTCCCAAGACCCGGAACGTATCATTCATTCCCTCTTTGAGGAGGTTCGTCCTCAAACCTGGCGCACAGTAGTGGCATCCGGACCCAACTTCAGGCTCTCGGACCCAATGATGCGATTGGACCAAGATATTTCCAGACGGTCACTCAATCTAGCACTGACCCTGCTTAAAAACGCTTTGAGCCAAACAGTTAACCGCTTTGAGCTAAACACTTCCTAAGAAAAAACCTATCATGGTACTCCTCCTGCTATATTACGCTTAATCAGAAAGAACACTTACTGTTCTGCCAAAAGCTTAAGTTGATAAAAGATGCGCAACTCTATTATTTTATCCTGAATCAAATAATACGCCCCTCAAATCTAACAATACTTGATAAATGTTAAATATAAAATGAAATTGTATGTAATGAATAAATAAAATATTTGAAAGTGGTCAAAAGCCATTGAATTTTATTAATTCGTGTGCTTGAGTCGAGGGGTTCAAATAAATTAAGTACATAGGTGGAGAAAATTTCTTGAATCTGTTCAATTGTCAATTTGTGCATTAATTAAATATTTGGTTTTCAGGTGCAATTCGGATGCTGCAATTTTTCCAAATTCAGGGTTGGTTGGCTTGGGGGCTGTTACTCGAGATCCTCGGTTTTTCAAAAGCTGTATATCATCCACTACTGGCTGAAGCTATTTATCGAAGTGAGGTGCTCAGTTGGCTTAAACGAGAGGAATTTCCTTCAGCGGTTCTTGAAAAGGATAATGCTATAAGGTTGTGGTGGATGCGGTGCTAGATTGGACATTTCTGAATTTGGGACTATTTTACTTTTTGTTTAAAGTGACTCACACTGTGGCTACAGCTGCTCCTTCCAATGCTTCACTTTTCGGTTTGGATGAGTCCACTAGCATTTTCGGTAAGCTCATTACCTGCTCTGATGTAACTGTTTGATTTGGTTCATGGATTGGTGTTTTCTTAAACAAATATATTTATCCAAAATAATTGTCATGTTAAATGAGAAAAAAAAATTGATTCCAAATTTAACCTTACCAACTATGAAAAGAGAATTGCACAAGAGTGGAAATTTAAAGATACTAATTCTATTGATAGTTTTTTTTTTTTTTTTTCAGACTATAGGTATTTTCATCTGTTAACTAAGATTATATACTGAGACTAATTTCACTCATATCGTGTATAATCTCAAATTCAAGAACTCTAGTTCTCATACATGGTTCTTGTCTTAATTTGTGTTGGATTAGTATGGGAAGTAAATCTTATGAACTTACCAAGTTATTTCATACTTGAATCTATACATTTCAAAATTTCTACTTTTGGGATTTTTTTTTTCTTTTTTTAAATGTTACACTATTTATACTTAATAAATTTTCTACAATATCAATCACAAGATAACTTGATTGATATTCTTACTCGTGAATATTAGAATATATCTCAAGTTCAAAACTCTTTTTATTTATAGGTATGTTCAAAAGAATAGCCATTTGGTGTTGTATAGTTCGCGGCCAATTGGAACTTCTAATAAAAACAAAATAATTTCCTATAATTTAGATATCTTACTTTGGCATTGTTAATTTGTTATATGCTGCTAAATAAATCACAAGGTTTAAGTACCATTTTTTTTTCAGTAACTTGAATAAGTATGTCTGACTCTAATTATAATCTTGATATATACATATGCAAAATAATTATATTATACATTTATGAATCTGACATATTGTAATTAAATTAATTTATTAATAGTTTTTTCGGCTACCTTTTACAATTATATAAACTAATATCATTTTTATTAAAAATAAAAATATTTATAATAAAATATCATTTTTATTATTTATATAATTTATAATGAAAAATAAAACTAATGCCATTTTTATAATTTTTGCAAATTTTCGTAATTTTGAAATTGGTAAAAATTTTGAGATTGTAGAGATTACAAAACCCTTTTTGAAAATGGAAAAGAATCCATTAGATAAATGCCAATAAGGGAATAAAATCAAAAAAATGAAATTCCTAAGCTTTAGATGTGCAAAAACCTAAACTCCACGCCGTGTTTATCACGTTATAATTTTAACCGTCCGATTGTATTGCCAACGTGGAATATTTAACAGTCTAGATTATCTTTCGCAGACCCTACAGATTTGAATTCAAAAAGACCTAAGTTAACGTTACGATTCACTAGCCTGAGGTTCAAAAATTTTAAAAGAAACAAAAGTCTTTGCTTTATTCAGGTGCAATACTGTAGCCATCGAAAGAAAAGAACCAGTGATTGTTCCTCTCTTCTACTCTCTCTTTGCTTTCTGGGACTTTTTCCCATTTGATTTTTAGGGTTTTAAGTTACTGACTTTTAGAAGATAGAGAATCAGAAAGGATTCGAGTATGTTTCTCTGAATCTTCTTTTCTGATCCGTTTTTTAAGAAACTAAAACTGGGTTTCTCTCGGGGTTTGTATTTTCATTTTTGACTCTCTGTAATTCTGTATTTGGTTTGATTTTCAAGTGTTGGGTTTAATGGAGAATGTTGCAAGAACTGGGTTGCATGACAAATTGGCTTCAAGAAAAGCTGAAGAAGCAGGTGTGCATTTCCTTTCATGTTTCGATTCTACTTTCTCTTTCTTTGTTTACTAAGAAATATACAAGATTGTACCAAGATCCTCAAGAATCATCTATATTTGTTGATTCGAAAAACCATCGTAGATATTGGATGGAATTTTTCATATTGAAATTTGAATTTTTATATTTCAATGTTAGTTGCTTTTATGCAGTTGTTGATTCTGCATATTCGTAAATGATGGTTATTGATTATTTGCAGCTTGGAGACGATTCCAAGCCTCTGAATGGCTTGAAAGCCTTGTGGGTCCTGTAGGCATACCGAACCATCCATCAGAGAAAGAGTTGGTTTCTCGCTTGAGAAACGGTTTGATTTTGTGCAATGCAATCAACAAAGTTCACCCAGGGGCAGTGCCTAAGGTGACTAATTCATTAGCTCTTATTCATTGTGTTCTTCATTATCAATATTACAGTTACACTTGATTTGGCCATAATTTGAAGATTTTACAAGTGAATATGCAGATTGGGGGTTCACTGAATTAATTATAACTGGGAAACTGTATCCTTAGATAAAAAAGATTCCGGTTTTTGATGAACAAGGTTTGTGGATTGTGCTGTGTTTTCATGTCTAATTGTCTGCTTTTGGGAACTTTTAAGGTTGTGGAAAATTATACACCGTTACAATCAGTGAACAGAGAATCGCAACCATTACCAGCTTACCAGTATTTTGAGAATGTAAAGAACTTTTTGGTGGCTGTTGAAGAGTTGAAGTTCCCTGCCTTTGAAGCTTCTGATCTTGAAAGGGTAAATTAAATACTCTACTTTATATAGAATGCTTGAAACCTGGCACATGTATATATTCTAAATTATGTAATCCCATACTGATGCATGACTAAGTGAGTTTTTATTTTAATATTTTAAGGAGACATTGGAGGCAGGGTCTGCAGCAAAGGTGGTTGACTGCATCTTAGCTCTTAAATCCTACCACGAACACAAGCAGATGAATGGTGGAAATGGGTTTTACAAGCATATCCGATCTCCACTTATTATGCATACTGGTGGGAACAATTCGCAGTCCATTTCATCAGATTCTTGTAGACGCCTAGATATGTCAGCAGCATCTGAGAAACAACCACCTGCAGATGTTGACATGCAGAAACTTGCTGGTATGTTTGTTAATTTAAGTTAATTTATCGATTTGGTTACTTCTGTTTGTTATTAGATGGCTGATAAACTGAAGATGTGAATTGAAAACTTCATCTAGTTTTGAATTTTGATGGACTTGCCAGACAATTAGATATATTTATCTGACTTAATAAATGCAATAATTTTACTTATTTAATGTCAGTTAGGAACTAGTCTGCGATGTTCTCAGGAGTATAAGTAGCAATTAACTTTCAACATGTTTTGTTTGACTATAGAATTGGGATCAACTGTACAGTACACAAATCTTTTTTTTGGGGTGCAAAAGTAGTATCTTTCTTTTGCTCTTGCAATAACTGAAGCAACTCATTGCATCATGGTGGACAATTAATTTGCTATGGTCATTTTAGAAAATCAAAGGACTTATTAATATTGGATACTTGACATGTATTTTGAAAGAGTGAATAATTTTTTTTCTTTTCCTTATGGTACATGTTTCTCCTTAATTTCAAGTGAACGTTGGATTTTGCAGACTTAATTGTCAAGCTACTTGCTGAACATTTGGCTGATACAAAGGAAAATATTAATGGCAACCTTCTCACGTCCTTCTGCACTGGTAATATGGTAATGATCAGCTCTTAAATTTGTATCATTCGATGGATAACCAAAGGAACATATTTTACACATTTTACACCAGATCTCATGTATTACAGGATCTGGAGAATTTAGTGAGCAGGATCATGTCAAGTTGCTTGGAGGATAAACACCAGAACAATTTTTCTGATGTGAGTTTCACCTACCTCAGTAGAAAGCCTTAACACAAAAGCAGCTCTCCTTATTAGATTTTAGATCTCTTCCTCCGTAATAATAATAATCATCATCATCTAAAAACCCATGTGTTTTCCTGAATCCCAATTATCATTTCTAGGCTAATTGTACTTTTTAGGCATATTGTTTGACGGCAGCAAAGAGTGTTTGGCCACCAAGTTACAAAAGTTAGTGTACTAAAAGTTTATTCTGGTATTTCATACAATCTCCCTTGTGAAAGTAGGCAGAATAATACTGAGAAATTGGGCTCATAAATAAGTCTAATTATCTTGTTTGTAGTAAAATCTATGGGCATATGACTTTCTTTTAATTTTAAAGCTGAAATTATGTATCTGGATGATTTTTCCTTTCTGAAAATGCTTTACATGACATGAAGTTATTACAAAGCTGTTAATCTTTTTTCCAGAAAAAGTTAAAATCTCTGGTCAATGATTTTCTAATGGCAAGAAGTAGCTCACCAGATCATTCAGCTTCAGCGCCACTTGAGGTTTCATCTGAAATTGTAGATTCCAAGGTATACCTTTTTATGCATACAATGCACCAGAAAAGTTTTTAAATTATGTGCTAAGAATTTTCTCGTTTTCCTAAAGTCTTGTCTTCAGTTTCTTCCCTCCAATACTGAAATTTTGTCTTCATATTCCTTAGTGTTTTAAGCTCTAAAGTTCAAGGGAAGTCTCAAAGAATGCAGATTATCCATAAATATTACAAAAATTGAAATCTAGTTATTTCAATGTTTAATCTTAATGTGGTTAAGATTGTATGGATGCATTATTTTTCTTGATATAAATGCTAAAAATACATTTTCTTTTCCTGGTGATTTACCAATTTATGAGCACTCTATTCATGTGAATGTATTTTAATTTCAATTTGTATTGAAGCACATTTGTCTGACAATATGAGAAATTTTTCTTCTGAAAGTATTGTTGATAACCTAAATAGAAGGTATGCATATGCAAATTTCTATATGGACTTTAGCTCAATTTCACTCATAAATAAGTATGATTTGTTCACTATCAAAAAGAGAATGTTCTAATTTTCATTTTCCTCTCACTTCCAAGCTAACAAGCACATTGGCATGAATTGTTTACCCTTTTGGATGTTGCATTATTAATCACTAAAGAAACATTCTGGTGTGTACATGTTTTGCAGAGTTGTCGGGCTTGCTTAAGAAAAGGAAAATGCAAACACAGGCATTTATTTCAAATGCAACAAAAAGAATTTTTGGTAAGTATTTTTCTCTCTACAATCATAGTTTCTGTACATAAAACCTATTTGTCAAGCTTATTTTATCGGCTTTAAGGAATTAAATAGAGTAAAAATATTGCTCAAGTGCTTTCTATTGTATTTACTCATTCAGTAATTTCTGCCTGAAGTTAGATACAGGAATAAACAAGTTAGCCTCATTAAAAATTATGGTAATTCTTATGAAAGAATATAGAGATAACTTAAAAAATCCCTCCAACTTATGACTCCATTTATCATTTAAACCATAAACAAACTTTTATTACAATGTCACACCAACCTTCAACTACCAATACGATGTAAAATATTTCCATTAGAAATCTGTTAAATATCTGTTATTCTCTTGTGAAGTTTTGATGAATAGGTATATACTTCTATTAAATGAATATATGTATTGTTTATATTTTAGCGACATAATTTTTTTTATCAAAATGCATAGTATATTTCTAATAAAAAAAATTCATTTAAACACTTTGCCATATAAAAAGTTTACTTAGTATTTATCATTTTCTAATTGAAGGATTGACATTGTAATGGTTGTTGAAGGTGAGTAAAATTTTGTTTGGGGTTTAAAACGTAGATGAGGTCCTAGACTAGGGGGATATTTGCGGTACCCTGCATGAACTCCATGCAATTTTGCGGTTCAATGTTTATTGAATTATTGAACTATTTTCATATTTGCATTACATTGATTTTGTAAGAATTCTTACTGCATAAGAAATCAGTTGGTAATGTTGTTTAATAAGATACAAGAAACAACTGGAAGAAGCACGGGCAGCATAGGCTTGTTTATGGATTCTTCACTTGTGAGGATGATTGTTCTTTATAGCTGCTTGGTTGTATTCCTCTTTCAGGATCTGAAGGCTCTGTTGACAAATTCAAGAAGGGAGTTTGAAGAATTGCAATCCCAGTTCCAGACAGATTTGAAAGAACTCGGTAAAATAATTGCTACAGATAATTAGGAGACAAATCAGTATTTTGAACATGAATATTTAAAGTATCATATTTCCTAATAAGAAAATTATCTTTATCTAAGATTTCTTTTTTCATCTCTTATCTTGTGGAGTTTTGATCCTCCATCAAAGCTGATGAGATCTTGGATGTTAAAATATCAGCCTGGTTTCCTGCATGTTTTTTTTCTTGAAATGGAGTTGTGAGACATATTTTTGTTGCTATATTTTTGCTTGCAATCATTTTAGAATTGCTATATATTCCTGAGACATTGCTAGAGTAGGACCTATGAGAATGAGATGATGCAGAAAACAAAAATTATATCTGCTGTAAATTAATTTGAATCCTTGTAGGCACGTTAACTTTTGTGCCAAAAAGTATTTTTGAAAGCTGAATGTGCTTGCCTTTCAACATGGATTCAGGATATCAGATACAAGACATGTCGACTGCTGCTCTTGGATATCACAAGGTATTGAAAGAAAACAGGAAGTTGTACAACATGGTTCAGGATTTGAAAGGTTGGCTTAATCTTAATGTCGAAAATCCTTTACTAGTTCTAATCATTATAATCTTATATTTCCCCTTTTAAGATTTGTTTTATGGTTAAACTGTTGATAATAAATTTATTAAGCCCATCCTGATTAAGATTTTTCTCAGGAAATATTCGAGTTTACTGCAGAATTAGGCCTGCCATTTCTGGTGAAAAAAGTAATATAATAGATTTTGTTGGAGAAGATGGTTCGCTAGTGATCTTGGATCCATTAAAGCTCAAAAAAGATGGAAGGAAAATTTTTCAGTTCAACCAAGTGTTGGGTCCTACTGCTACTCAAGGTACTATACCTAATATTTTAGGTGGCTTTTGCTCTGAAATCTGAAAAGCATTCGGTTTCTGTGTCTTCAGATCAGGTATACAAGGACACCCAACCCTTAATTAGGTCGGTGGTGGATGGTTATAATGTCTGCATCTTTGCTTATGGTCAAACAGGATCCGGAAAAACATATACCATGGTAGGATATTTATTTGAGTCAACATTATTAGATTGCATTTAGTGCATTTCTTTGTGGGCTATAATGCTATAAATAATTTTGTCTTCCAGCCATCTTGATGTGGTTTCTGATCTGATGTAAATCCTTGTTGACAGAGTGGTCCATCAGGTGGTTCAACTAAAGATATGGGGATTAATTATCTTGCTCTGAATGACCTCTTTCAAATGTCTAGGAAGAGGAAGGACATCATAGATTATGATATGCAAGTTCAAATGGTAGAAATATACAATGAACAAGTACGAGACCTTCTTGTGGAGGATTCATCAGCCACCAAATATCCTTTCATATTTGCCGTTTTCAAGTTATAGAAACATATTTACTTTGTCAAATAATATATATATATATATATATATATATATATATATATACACACACACGCATGAAGATTCTTTGATTTATGGTAATTATTCTTAACTATGCACAAGTTAGAGATTAGAAGTTGCAATGGTGCTAATGGTTCGAGTGTTCCGGATGCTAAAATGCTTCCTGTAAAGTCCACTGCTGATGTTCTTAATTTGATGAAAATTGGTGATGTGAACCGTGTTGTCAGTTCCACCGCAATGAATAATCGAAGTAGTCGATCCCACAGGCATGTATTCAGAGGCTGATCCAATCAAACTTTTAAAGTGAACCATTAATTTGTTTGAGAAGTGAAATATCCTTCTTTTATATAAATAATAAAGAATGTATGATGATTAGATGACTTTAAATGCATCTACAGTGTCTTGACAGTTCACGTTCATGGTAAAGACACATCTGGAAGCATCCTTCGGAGTTGTCTGCATCTGGTAGATCTTGCAGGGAGTGAAAGAGTTGACAAATCAGAAGTTACAGGAGATAGGCTCAAAGAAGCACAGTATATCAATAAGTCTCTATCCTGTCTGGGAGATGTGATTGCAGCCTTAGCTAAAAGGAATTCTCACGTCCCTTACAGAAACAGCAAACTCACACTTCTCCTGCAAGACTCCTTAGGTATGTGTAGTATGCAAATAGGCTAAGATCCTGCTTCTGTCTGTTGTTCATACTGACTTGGCATCATCTCCTTTGTGCTGACAACTTCATTTCTGGAATTTGTGCCTCAGATGGACATGCTAAAACATTGATGTTTGCTCATGTTAGTCCAGAAGCAGACTCCTTCGGGGAAACAATTAGTACTTTGAAGTTCGCTCAAAGGGTATCCACAGTCGAACTTGGTGCTGCTCGTGCAAATAAAGAGAGTTGCGAGATTATGCAACTCAAGGAACAGGTAAAGACATTAACTAGAAGCTCAACTTAGTTGTTCCTAGTTTCTAGCTATGTAGCACGGATACGAACATGAACACTGGGAAACAATATTTATAAAAATATTAGGATACGAACACGTGGGGAAAACATGGAAATATTAAAAATATAGGGGCAAATTAATAAATAATAAAATTCAAAAATATTATTTTAAGTTATCTTTTTCATATAAAATTTAACAAAAATAAATATACAATCAAATTTATTGAACAATGATTGGTGTCAAACAGATATTTTATATTTTTTAGAAGGGAAAATGTGTTTTTAACTTAAAAAAATGCATTTCCAATTTTTTGAAAATTACAAAATGCACCCAGGATGTATTATGTCAGTGTCGGAAACATGTCGAAAACGCTACACGCTATATAATTGAAGTGTCCGTACATAGGTTTCTAGTTATAATCTGATTAGAGTTGTTATCATGCTAAATAGGGCTTCAAAAAGTTTAGGCACTGAGTGGTTCATTATATGCTATCTTGTCGGGGTGAAAACCAGCATAGGTTTCCCTGTTACATCAATTCCTGGTCTTTGGCACTATATATCAACATTTAAAAATTTGTATTTGCTATGGCTTCCTTCTGCATTCTTAATTTCTCTACTACTAGCTAGCTTATGAGACGTCACGATTTGAGTGTTTGAGATGCGTTTAAATGTTGGAAAAATTGTGATTATGAATCATTTTGAGAGAATAATTCGGGTGGATCTCACAACTTGGTTTTAGGAGAAACACTCGGATATGTGTTTATTAACATGAAAACTATGAATTAATATATTCATATGCTCAAAATGGAAAATGTGTGAATAAAAATTGAAACTCAAACTAAACTCCTTGCTAAGGAGATATAAAGAGAAAAAATGAAAGTGGAGAGTTTTGTCCCACATCACTAATATGTGAAGTTGGACTTGTGTTTATATATTAAGATACATTCTTATATGGGTAAGAAAGTAATATGGAAAGCGCGCTCAAGTGTAGGGGGTGCAAATCCATGGTCCGAGATAGGTTAATGCCTGGGTGCACGAATGTCGGCCCAAAAAATCTCGTAAACCCAATTTTTACATTTTTTTTTTTCTGGAAATTGAAACAACACTTTCGTGTTGATACACACGGCTAGTAGTCTGTCACACCCGTGTGAATCTACAATTCTACACTCCCGTGTGGATTCACACGCCCGTGTCGTTGTGCTGCAGTGTGTGCATGGCTAATCCACACACCCATGTGGATTGTATTCCAAATTAGTCTTTTGAACTTATTGTATTTTGAAATTTCATTTTCTGATTTTTCAAAGATTAATTTCACCGTTATCTGAGAGTTACAAATGCATTATTGACAGCCTTTAAAAGAGATTAATCACAATTAATTTCATGTCTCCTCCATCTAGTATAAATATGAGCTTTTGACTTGTGTTGTAAAGAAGTTTAGAGAGTTTGAGTTTGCTTCTTGTTGAAAAGTCTTTTTCTTTTTTTTCTTTCTTATTCTCAAATGATAAAAATTGTGACAAATTATTAGTTTACCGTAAGTAACTGTTATGTGTTTAACACCTACTTGAAATATGTTGTATCCTAGAAGACAAATGTCAGTTATCCTAAACACTGGTGGTAGAAAACGAATTTGTCTTAAGGAAACTGTGTGGAACACAGGTCTCAAATCGTTTTCCATTTCTCTTGATTTTTGGATATTGAATTAACAATTTTTCCTATTGTTTTTCACCTAACATTAAAATCCCAGACTGCTTTATGCAAGGGACAATTTGATAAAGATATATAGCTACTTTAGGTTGCTTTTTCAGTAAATCAAAGAGCAATAATTCAAGGATTTGGTGTTAAATTAATTTGACAAGTTCTAACACTTTACATGCAGGTTGAGAACCTTAAGAAGGCATTGGCAAGCAAGGAAACCCAGAACAAGCAGTTTCACAAAACGGAGGAGCCAAAAGCAATCACTGAACGAACTCCCCCACGTTTGCGGAGATTGAGCATTGAGAACAGCAGCAACACTAACTCTCAAATACTGAAGGCATTGGCAAGTAAGAAAGCATTGGATACACAGTTTAACAAAATTAAGGAACTAATATCTCCATATGAGAAACCAAGAGCAATGACTGAACAAACTCCTCCTCGTCTTCGGAGGTTGAGCACTGAGAACGGCAGCAATATGAAGTCTCAAGCAGCAAATCCTATAGAGAGAGAGGGACCGAAGACACCTTCTGTACCAACTCGTTCTCGAAGACTGAGTTTGGAAGGTCAAAGGCAGAGTAAAAAGGGCAATTTACGGTCAGAGGTAGTAGTAGGTGACACTAGCAAACCCCTATATTTTGAGGCAGTGATAGGGCAGAAATACTGTCAGTCTCAAGATCCAGAAGCAGCTTCAAAGATATATGGGCGTTCTGTTACTGGCAGTTCTATGATGGAAGTGTATCGTCTTAATACTCCTAAAAGTCCCACTAGTTTTTCCCACCAAAAGCGAATAATCCAAACAGACAGTAAGACACAAATTCCACTTCAGCTAGCAGTGACACCTGAGCCACAAGTTTTTGCAAGAAACAAGGGTCACATTATGATGCAAAATGAACTTCCTCTTCCCGCAGATTCTCAGACAGCTAATTTCATTAGTAGTGCAAATGGAAAAGGTTCTCAAATAAGGAAATCCTTGCGAACAATTGGGAAACTTATTAACAACTCGGAGAAGAGGTATGGGCGTTGTATATTAGTTTTTATGCATGCGTCTTCATGACTTTTGCCTAAAATTTTGATAAACTCAACGAGGGGTTATGATAGTCTTAGGAAGGTGAAATTATTGATTTAACCGGCCAGCATTTTAATTCATATTTCATAATCATAATGATCAATTCAGCATGTCAATTGTTGATGAACATTATGGACATTAGCACTTCAATGTATGATGCGGATATCTTAAAATCTTCAAACTTGTAGGAATCAACAGCATTCAAAGGTAGCAGATTCACTCATCAACGATACATGTAATAGCATCGATCTAAACTCACCAGTTACAGCTAATGCAAGGGCAGGAAGGAGACAATCATTTACTGGAGTTCCGGCATCCGGGTCTGATGGGTCACGCCGATCTTCTCTTGGAGGGAAGACAGATAATGGCAAGTATAACTGACTGCATCATTCATTCCTCACTGCATGTGTGCAGTCTCATCCCAAAAAAAAACATAAAAGTTCTCATTTCCTTTTGTTTATCTATTTTGCCAATGCAGATGTCTCTAGAAGGAATGCCAGGACACCCTCTCCAGTTCTTGTATCAACAAAGACAAATAAACAATGGCTTTAACTTTATAACTCTGAAGAACGTTAAACAGTGCTTTGACTTGAAGCACTCCAGTCCATCCATTAATTAGTAAGGAAGACAAAGTAAAGGCTGTCGCTTAACAAAGCTGAGTAAAAGGGATGCTGATGATGCATTGACTCGAAGCACAAGGCACGCTAATCCTGGGAAATCCTGGGAATGACAAGTCAAGATCTGCAGACTTCATGTACATAGGAAAATGTCAGATGGAGCAATCATCATCAACGGACTTCATCCAAATTCTAGATTGTTGACATAATGATTGATGGTTTTTCTAATTCTTTAATCCTAGAAGATTTCACTTGAAATTTTCAATGAAGGGGCTCATTTTCCAAAATAAGTCAAATTTGTCCAATCAATATTTCCCTGAAAGGTAGGTCTGCTCATGTCTCAAAGCTGCCCCTCATTGACTTTGAAGGGTCACCAAGGATCAGTTATCGCTTCTCTGAAATGAACCAGCATTGTGTCGATCAGCTAACGTTTCAGGTTATACAATGCTAATAGATGAACCAATATAGGCTAATTTCTTATTTGCATCATCCCACATTTGATAGGGTTCTGTGCATACAAGGAATAATCAATAGAAACGAAAAACCAAAATTTTAATGTAATAAGCAGACAGAAATCCATCTTGTTTCCTTTCCTTGTACGTGACCGGTAAGTTCAGGATCTGTTCCAACTTTCTTCTTGTTCATCCTTTATTTTGTTTACTTATTTATGTGCTTTAAAAGGTAATAATAAATTGGCGAAAGAAAAAAATAAATTGCATTCACAAATTAAGTTGAAATCTAGTTGCTTTCAGAAAATCCAGCATATGGTTAGAATTCTGAAAAGCAGTTTGCATTTTGCATAGAGGAGAGAAGAATTTCATTCTTTCTTTTTTTTTTTTTTCAGCACCACTCATTATTCAATTATGTTAAAGTTGCAAGTCCTGCAGCTGATTCAGTCAAGCAACCAAGAATATTAGAAACATTGAAAATTACTATTTACCCTTATAATTTGACATAAAACAATAGTAACATATGATGTTTGAAAATTTTAAAATTTGTCCTATATAATTTGAAATAATACACTAATAACCTTTTGAAATTTGAAAATTATATTATTTACCTCCGATATTTTTGACATATTGTACTATATAATCCCTTGTAAGTTTAATTTATTGTATCAGTATCCCTAAGCAAAATATAATATTATTTATTGCTAATGTATTATGTCAAATTACAGGAGATAAACAGTACAATTTTCCAATTTTAGGGACACTAGTGTATTATATCAATTTATAAGAAGTAAATAGTAATTTTTCCTTAAAAATATATAAATAACAGCGGAAGATTTCTTTCTATGGCTACATCTATTGCATATTAGGTGACAATTCAATTACATCATATTAAGTAGAATGAAAGATTTAAGAACAATACTTGCTTTATTCACGAGAAGCTTCATTATGCTACACACATTTACAAAAGATGAACAAGTGTGCTAATCTATACAAAAATAGAAAGTTGCCATTTATTGTACTTTTGCACGTACATACATCAAATAATCAATAATCAATCCTACAGAATAAGCAATATGCGAATCTCCAAAAGCAAGTTTGCATAGAATATCAATGGGATTGGTGATTAGAACTGTGATTAAGCTTTCTGATAGAGTACAGATAAGCACGAAGTAACCGTTTCTGAAACCTTCTGAGGTTTAATGTCACGTTCTGGCTATCAAGATAGATTGTCTTTGTGTATTGCCATCCTTTTTGGGCTATGCTTTGTGGGTCTTGAAGAACTGGATCATTTCTATCATATTTGCCATATAATGAGCTCTCTCTAGGCAAAATTTTGTAGCCTATATACTTCAGGCCGAGCTTTTTAGCAGGCTCTCCATAATAACTCTCTGCTGCCCATTCTGTTCCAAGAGGAATCACTTGGATAAATACAGAACCAGGCTTCATAAACAGAAAGTGTGTCATGGCTGCACCATGAACACCAATCATAACTTCACTTGAATTAAGTGCCCAATAAATCTTGGCTAATTCTGTTGTCCTGTCAGGCCTCAAAACCTGGACTGTAAATCCGATTTCTTCAGCCATTTTCACTAAGAAATCCTCATTTGTTATAGCTCTCGACGAGTTTCGAGATAAAATAACCAATTTTGGTCTCTTCAGTTTTGAGTCTTGCACGTCTTTTTTTAGCTCTAACAAGTTCTCTGATGATGGGGATAAAGAAAGCAATTTCTCTTTATTTTTCTGTTTCTCTTCAGCTTCTCCCTTCTCTTCCTGAATCAAACCTTTGATTCGAGGCCAATAAGCTTTGTCTAAAAGGTTATGAAAATCGACAATGCTCTTATTCCCTTTCATCAAAGAAGGATCCACAGTGAGTTCACCATAGATTCTAAGACCAATAATGGCTTCAGGAAAGCAATGAGTTCTCTTATCTCCACTAAAATCAATGGCAGGATAATCTGAAAGATGTGAAAGAATGTTTCCATATTTCATAATCCACCAATTATGATACTCCAGAATAACAAAGACAACCTTCTTCTTCAAATGCTGGGAAGTAATATACAATGGCAAAATCCCATCATTGAATTCATGATAAACATTACCGGTATATCCTCCGGTTGAAAAGAACACAGCAGGCACATAATGTTTAACATCACATTGGTGGTTAGCAGCAAATTTCTCTCGCGTTGAGATGAGGTCTAATTGATCAATTGTATCCATAACACTTGTTTCCCATTTTCTTGTGTATGGATTGATCTTTTCATGTTGGATTTCCTCATCTTCCAAAAAACTTATATTTCTTGATGTGTAAAGGAAGATTGAAGAAGATGCGGAATGAGTTCTTACATCCCCTTTCATTATACAGATATCTGAACGGATATTTCTCCTATCACAGCACATGGTTCCTGAATTCACCATCACAAAAGAGCAAAAAAGAAATTGTATAAACAAAAAATATCACGTGTCTTTCACTGAAACAATTACTTTCCCTTTAAGCCAATCACTCAAGATTCCCAGAAACAAACACCCAAAATAATGAAAAACACAAAATCAGCTTCTTTCGTTTTCTTTAATCTTACTTTTCTCATTTACCTATGAAGCTAGGAAACTTTAAAAAGTCAGTATGAAGCAGCTTTACGGCCTATTAACACTAAACTTTAAACAAGTTCTATTTGAGAATGAAGAATACAAGGAAAAAGGAAAATACTAACCATTAGAGACTGAAGAACACAAGGAAGCATCCACATCCATATCCATATCAGAAATAGCCCCATCATTTTGCACAACAAATGAATCTACAGAGAACATAAACACCCAGCAAGACATGTCCAAATAAGAAAAAGAAAAAAAGAAGAAGAAAAAAGAAACAGAACAGAATATGACAAAGCAAACCATAATAAGCAAAACTCAGGAAAGATATAAACTTACACAAGAGAGAGAAAGCAGAGGAAGAGGAGAAGATGTGAGGGGACAAAATAAGGCAGCAAGAGAGTAGAGAAAGGAGGAGGAGAAAAAGAAGCTTGGGCCTTTTCCTCCTGTAATAACCAGAGTTAGCACAGACCAAAGCAAGAGCATCATCTTCTTCAGTATGTTGATGATATTCTCCTTTTCTCCACTGATGGTAACGATGGTGGTGCACCATTCTCCACTTCTTTATCTTATACAAAATAAAAATCTCAGCTTTGAAATAAAACCCAGCAAGAAAAACAAAGAGATGGGGCTGTTCTGCTGGTTATGAAGAAAACCGAGTAAGAAAAAGAGAAAAATAGACGTTTATGAAAACATAGAAACTAGTGGGATAGCAAAGTCTGTATCTATATCTAGGTTCCTCTGGTTTTCAGCTTTTGTGACAGACATTCACAGGGACAGAAAGGGAAAAAGAAGCAACCTCTGGGAAGAAGGGGGTGCTTAGATAAAGAGAAATGCACTGCTTTTGAAAATGAACGAGTTTTTAAGAAGTCAAACTGCGTGTAAAGAGCAAATTGAAAGCTGTTCTTTCATTGTTGGCTTGGCTGGCTTTTTTTCTTCCTCTTTCTTTATTTCTTTCTTATATTTTATCATTCGAGAAATTGTTAAAGTAGATTCACTTATATATTTTCCAAATTAATTCATATTATATTTATATTAATTAATAAAATTAAAATAATTAAATACATGAATACAATAAATTTACCTAAAAATTAGGATTCTCCTCGATGTGTGTCCAAGTTTTTTCGGCTATTTATTTGTTATAATTGAACCAAATATCTCTGCAAAACAAAATAAAAATATTTTTCTAATTAAAAAAGAGGATTTTAAAATCATTAATTTTTAATTTTAATTATTAATAATGAATGAATAAAATTAAAAGTTGATAATCTAATAGTTTTAAAATATTTAGTATAAATTAATTTCAATTATTGATAATAAATAAATAAAATTAAAAATTGATGATCTAATTATTCTAAAATACTATAGATAAATTATACCAAATTCAAAAATTATTTTTTCTAGTGAAAAAAATAACAATAGTAGTAGTAATAAAAGTTTTACCAATATTGAGAGCGCGTGGAAACCTTTTATTTTCCGTTATTTGTGCCTTTGAAGTTGCCATTGTCTAAAATCGAAACCAAAATCTTTTCGATTTAATTGTTTTTAGCAAAATTGGTTCAACATTTTAAATTTTTTTTATAACAAATTTTGTCTCCAAATTTGACATTATGGCACTCTAGATAAAATTAGTTAATAATCTAACTGTCTTATAATAATATTAGAATTGATGGATAATGTTATATATTTATTATTATCTATAGGTTTTTTATGTAAATAAATTTTTATCTCTATAATTTTTTATTGATTGATCCACTTACTTCTATTTTGTTCGTATTAATTACTATAGTTGGACTTATGGTTTTTTTTATACGGACAGTTATATGTCTCGTAATCAAGGTTATCTGAGAATTTTTTTTGTCTATAAATAAAACTCTATTTTTATAATTTTTTTACATTTATAGATAAGTGTTACAATTAATAAAAATAGCTAACTTATTCCTTTTTTCATTTCTCTTATATCTTTTTATTATTTTTTATTTTATAATATGTTATCAATAGAATTTTGCAGGAAATAAGATGCAAGACACAAGGTGCATAGAGCTAGTTATTAAATTGATGTTGACTTAGATTTGTTTGGCATTGCGTTATGAAGTCCAATGCACCTTGACATGTCGATCGAAACATATTTATCTAAATATTTTGCTATTAGTTGTTAATATATTTTAAAACTCTAATTCGAGATCAGATTAATTTTCTAATATGAAACCCATATTTTTATAAGAAAAAAATATTTTTTGATTAATATCTAAACCGCATACTGTTATTTTACTCTTATTAATATTTAAATTGCAAGTTGTTTTACTCTTATTAAACCATATATTAGTTCATGTTGATTCTAGTTTCTGAATAACTAATGTTATATATATAGTTCTTGAAAAATTTGTATTATAAATTATAGTTTCTGAAGAACTAATATCATGAATTTTAATTTTTGAAAAACTAGTATTAGTTTTAGTTTTTGAAAAATTAATTAAATAAATAATGAAAAAATATGACTCTAAATTCATGAAAAATTAAGTATACTGAAATTTGGTATCCTAATTTATTAAAAAAATTAATATTTTATATTTTAGAAGAACTAAATATATTGTCTATAAAGTTTTTAAAAGACAAGAAATATTTTTCTTACATAACAAAAGAAAAAATTTATGTGAATACAATATATGGTAGTAAAAGAATAATTGAAGGCTTCAATTTGTTAAAAATGCATTATTTTTCCCAAATCTCACATAAATTTGTTAAGTTTTAAACGTATTTGCTGAAATGGATATTATATTGAAACTACAAATGTGGAAATTATTGAATATTTTCATATTACAACCCTCGTAATGGGTAAGAAATGTGCATTGAAGAAATTAGTTGTTTTTTCCTCTATCTTATATTACACACATATGTGTACAATTGAAATAAATATGATATTAAACAAGAAATTTACTAACCCAAATATTTTTCTTATTTGGCGTAACAAGATAATAACTTGTTTTTTATCCAATTGGACAAGACTCACTTAGATGTTGCTCATTTTTCAAACAAGATAATGAGAAAATTAACCCATAAAAATGTCTAACAAAATGAAACATTCATATTATGAAAGAAAGTTTATATCAAGAATTTTATTTATTAAGTGCAATATTTTCATTTATCACGTTTTAATTTTTTTATATTTTAATTTTAACATTATTTGTATAATGTTTATGTTAAGAATTAAGTGCAATATTTTCATTTATTACGTTTTAATTTTTTTATATTTTAATTTTAACATTATTTGTATAATGTTTATGTTAAGAATTAGTGTAATCAAAACACATGCAAAAATGAACCAGAAGTTCATTTATCAAAATACAAAAATGAACTAGAAGTTCATGCAAAATGGACAAGAAATTCATTTATCGAAATATTTTTATTATTTAGCATATGACCGGTAGGGTCATTTCGGATCAACAATGATACGAAAAATTATTGAGAGATCATATGGTCATTTATTGAAGAACCAAAAGATTTTTCAATCTAGTGAATTTTTATGTTCGATTTGTTCTCAATGAAAGTTAATTATTAAGCCTTCACTAAAAAAAATTCAAAATAAATCACCTAAATTTTTGGAACATATACAAGGTAATTTTTGTGGACTAATTCATCCACCATGTAGACCATTTAAATATTATAGTATTAATAGATGCATCACCAAGATGGTCATATGTATATTTATTATCAACTCGAAATCTAGCGTTTGCTAGATTATTTGCTCAATTAATTTTATTAAGAGCACAATTTCCAAAAATATGGTATTAAGACAATTCATCTTGATAATGCTAATGAATTTACATCTAAAACCTTTAATGATTATTGCATGTCAATTAGAATAACTGTTGAATATATTATAGCTCATGTTCATACTCAAAATGGTATAGCGTAATATTTTATTAAATATTTCCAATTAATATCTAAATCAATATTTATGAAAACAAATCTCCCAATTATTACTTGGGGATATGCAATTTTATATACAACAACTTTTATATGCATCAGACTAACTAATTATTATTAATCTTCACCATTATAATTGGTTTTTGGCCATGACCCAAATATTCCCCACATCACACAATTTTTGGATGTGTTATTTATGTCCAAATTGACTCCTCACATCGCAAAAGAATGGAATATCAGAGGAAATTGAGAATATATATTGGATATGAATCTCCTTCTATAGTCAAATATCTTGAACAATTAACTAGGGATGTCTTTACAGCGAGTTTTAATGATTGTCATTTTAATAAGGCTATATTTTCTAAATTGGGGGGAGAGAACAAGTAATTAAAGATAAAAATTGTTTGGAATGAGCCATCTTGATTCTTATGCAAAACAATGTGAATTAGAAGTTCAAATAGTCATTCATTTGCAAAATATAGCAAACAAATTGACAGATGTATTTTATGAACTAAAAAGAATTACTAAATCTCATTTATCAACTAAAAATGTTCCAATAAAAATTGATGTCCTTGTAGGACAACATGTTAATATTATAGCAAATGAGTCCGTGACACGCCAAATCATGTTCCAAGGATAAAAATCCAAAAAAGAAAATGGAATAAAATAAGTGTAGTGACAATTCAAAATTTATTGATGATCCTAGAGAGTCTATAACAGATGACATATGAGTAAGTAACCCAGAAGAGGTTCAGATACCTGAAAATTATAAAAATAGGGAAATTTCAATCAATTATATTACTTTAGGAAAGAGATGGAACCGAAATGAAACTATTATCAATAATATATTTGTATATGTAGTAGTAATTGATATTGCAAATGAAATTTGAGAACATTAAACCTAAATCAATTAATGAATGTCAACCAAAAAATGATTGGTCTAAATGGAAAAATACAATTCAGATAAAATTAAACTCATTAGAAAAACGCTAAGTATTTGGATCCATTGTTTTTACACAAGACAATATTAAGTTGGTAGGTTATAAATATATTTTTATATGTAAATGCAACGAGAAAAATGAAATTGTGAAATACAAAACATAACTTGTAGTACAAGAGTTCTCACAAAAACCTAACATTGATTATGAAGAAATATATTTCTTAGTTGTGGATGCAATTACATTTAGATTTTTAATTAGCATAATAAGTTTAAAAGCATTCCATATGTGACTTATGAATGTCGTTACAATTTATTTATATAGATCACTTGATAATGAAATTTATATGAAAGTCCCTGAATTTCATTAAACATGCAGCTCAAAATCTTGAGAAATGTATTCAATTAAGCTATAAAGATTCTTATATAGACTAAAACAATATGGAGGAATGTGATATAACTGCCTTAGTGAATATCTTTCGAAAAAATGATATACTAACAATTCAATTTGTCTACGCATTTTTATTAAGAAAACAAATTGTGGTTTTACTATAATTGCGATTTATGTTAATGATTTAAACAATGTTGGGACTCCTGAAGAGTTGACATAAACAATAACTTATTTAACAAATGAGTTTGAAATGAAAAATTTTGTACAAACAAAATTTTGTCTCGGCTTGCAAATTGAGTATTTATCTGGATAATTTTTATTCATTAGTCAATTTACATTGAAAAAAATATTAAATCGTTTTAATATGGATAAATCTCATCTAACGAGTTCTTCCATGATTGTTAGACATTTGGATATAAAAAAGAGCATTTTCGTCCTCAAGAAAATAGTGAAAAAATATTTGGTCCAGAAGTACCATATATTTGTGCTATTAGAGCATTAATGTATCATGCTAATTGTACAATACCATATATAGCATTCTTTATGAGTTTACTAGCAAGACATAGTTCATCACCTACTCGAAAACATTGTAATGATATGAAACAAATATTTTATTATTTACGTGGTACATCAGACATGTGTTTATTTTATCCACAAGACTTAAAGTCTGAATTAATTATATATGTGGATGTGAGATATTTGTCTAATCCGCATAAAACTCGATCATAAACGAGTTACTTATTTACATATGGTTGCAATGCTATATTTTGGCATTCTACAAATCAAACTCTAATTGTCACATCATCTAATTATGTTAAAATATTGACAATTTACAAAACTAGTAGAGAATGTATATGGTTGAGATCTATGATCCAACATATCAAAAAAATATATATAACCTCTCATTTGATAAAGAAAGTCCAATAGTACTATATAAAAATAATGTTATTTGTATTGCACAACTCAAAGGAGAATATATTAAATGAGATAAAGTCAAGCGCATTTCGCCAATTTTTTTTTCTCACATGACTTTCAAAAGCAATAAGTTTTAGATGTTCATCAAATTCGATCAATTGATAATTTGACATATTTGTTTACAAAAGCACTCCCTAAATAACATTTGAGCAGTTGGTGAATAAAATTGGTATATCCTGACTAAGAGATCTTTGTTAGAAGTCATGTTTTTATAATGGAGAGATTTCTATGCATTATACTCTTTTTTCCTTAGCATAGATTTTGTCTCATTGGGTTTTCTTGTTAAAGTTTTTAATGAGGCAGTGTTATAGCGCAAAATTCTATATGAATAATTTTTTTTTTCCTTCACTAAGGTTTTTCCCACATGATATTTCTTAGTATAGTTTTAACAAAGCATATTCTGTATAATAGACATCCAAGAGGGAGTGTTATTATAATATTGGAGTGTTATTATAATGTTGGATATATATCATTATCTCTATATATAGATTCCTTATGCAAATATAATTTTATCTCTGTAATCTTTCTACACCTATAAATATGTGTTACAATCAATGAAAATAACTAGTTTCTTCCTTATTCTACTCTCTCATATTTTTTATTTTATAACAAACCGTCATGTTTATTTTCTAAAAAAATATTTTAATTTCATTAAGTTATGAAAATTGTTTCTAAAGATAATTAATAAATAGATATTTTTCAAAAAATATGTTTAAAAAATATAATTTATAAAAAATTAAAAATATCAGTTAGTTAAATTAAAAAAATTTTTGAAATCTATTTTTTATCCGGCAACAATCCTAAATATTCCGTAAGTATAATGCTAAAATTCTTGATTTCTCATTGAATTTTTTGGTGATCATTTAATTACTTACTTATAAAAAAATTGAATTAAAATATTTATAAGATTCCATACAAAAAAAAGTATAAAATTGTAGGGGAAAAGTCTATTATTTGACTCAGCATTGGAAACTCAAATTTATTGTAGCTAGAAAAACAATACATTTTTAACACAATTAAATTATTTATTTATCTTGGCAAAGAAGATAAAATATCACTGTTTGTCGATATTTAAATTTTACTTTTCATAATTATTGATAGTTTTGTGTCTTTTTATTCTTACTAATTTTTTTTCTACTGATTAACACCCAGTTGAATGCATATTTTTCCATGAACTCACTGCTGATTGTTCATCCTTCAACTGTCACCCTTCCCAATCTAAAGCAATCTATCTTTTGTTCTCTTCCATTTTCTTTCTCTCGCCGGCAAACTCGTTTGGCCCTCAAATTTTATTGAACTTTTCATTATCTACACTCCAAACGACGGTATTTTGGTTACAGTTGTATAGTCTAATGCCGACTTCCACCATTTCTCCGGTGAGAAAATTTGTGAATCTGCACATTAGCATGACTACATACCTGAATTATTTGTATCCGAATAAAAATCTGATATTGTTGCCTTTCAAATGACACTGTTTCCTAATAAAGGGTTTT
>CATIWF010114501.1:0-95575 GCA_949630135.1 Balakata baccata
TGACTCGTCCGGATATTGCATATTCTGTTAGTATTATGAGTCAATTTATATCATCACCAACAGTTCATCACTGGACAGCTTTAGAACAAATTTTGTATTACTTGAAATGGGCCCTTGGGTATTTTGTATGCGAATCATGGACACACTTATATTGAGTGAGGTTCAAATATTGATAGAAAATCTATATCAAGCTACTGTGTCTTTATTAGAGGAAATTTGGTTTCATAGAAAAGTAAAAAACAAAATGTTGTATCACGTTCGAGTGCTGAATCAAAATATCGGGCCATAGCACAATCTATATGTGAGATTATGTGGATATGTTAACTCTTAACTGAGGTGGGTCTCAAGATTATGGTATAGGCAAAGTTGTGTGATAACCAAGCCGCCCTTCATATTGCTTATAATCCTGTTTTCCATGAATGAAACATATTGAGATCAACTGCCACTTCGTTTGGGAGAAACTACAGCAAGGTTTGATCTCCACAGGATATGTGAAGACAAAAGAACAATTGGGAGATCTTTTCACTAAAGCTTTAAATGGGGCTCAAGTTGATTATCTTTGTAACAAACTGGACATAATTAATATCTATGTTCCAGTTTGAGGGTGAGTGTTACAAAATATTATCCCCTAATTAGTGATTGTAAATACCCTAATTCGTGTAGTACCCTAATTAGTGTAGTTGTCTTATTAGCATTCAATTTTTGTATATAAATATGTAAAGCTTGTAGCCATATAAACATGAAATATATTCTCATATCTCTATGTTTACATCATCTAACCAAAAATCTAATGCAATATCAATAAAGAAAATTTACAATTAGAATAAGTATTTTATTTATTATTATTTTATTATGTTGTATCCCTGACATGTCCTAATGTTTTAGAATTTGTATCTTGTCCCCATAGCCATATCCGTATCTGTACTTCTTAATTACCTTCCACTGTTAATTGTTAATATGTCATACTAATGTTCAATACTATTACTCTATTACTATCTAAGCCAAACATTTAATCAAAAAGGCAATAAATATTATTGACGCGAGCACAAAGACAATATAATCTTTAGGAGCAAATATTTTCAACCATTTTTCTTTCACTATGATCTGTTTTAGTGAATCCATTCAAAGGCTTCACAAAAGTTAAAGTTGGAACTAAATGTTAACCATATTTTTTTGAATTATAATTTTATCAAAAAAAAAATTGTACAAAAGATGCAAGGAACACAATGAGAAATTGAATCTATCAAAAATTAGGTTTAATGCTAGGAAGGCTGGAAGTTGCAGAAGTAAGGTATCTTCAATGAATTTAGCTTAAGATTCCCAAGTAAGAAAATGATGCTCCAGGTAACCTGAGTACACAATTGAAAAAGAGAGAGAAGCACTTGTGCCAAGAGATGAGTCTCAAACCAACTTTCACACCTAACAAGGGGAATCAGCTATATAACTTTAAACAATTTGTCTATCCATATGTTTGTTTTTTGTTAGTTTCAATTCTTCAAGGACTAAGATAGTTATTGAGTCTAATATTAAGGTTTTAAGATAGTATGGCTCTACATACCCATGCTTGTAATTATAATCAATATTCTAGCAATTATGCTTCTACAAATTGAATGGCACAATTGCACGCTGACTCTGAAGCCTATAAGAACTTCTAAATGTGACGCTTAAAATTTTATCCTTAATACTTTATTATGCAAACAGTCTCTATAACCTGTGTTCTATTTATTATTTCTCTTCCTAGATAGCCTTAGCATTTCCTTAGTGGCCTACGCATTCTAACAATCAAATAAACCTAAAATCCAGCCCACATAATTAGACTGGCAAGCTACTCTATATCATACAGTCAATCATTAGTTCCACAAACACAAATTTGGTTTCTATTCGAAAAGTTGGCCATCAAGCATACCTCAGTCAATATAAAGTACAAACGAGATACTATGGCAGCTTCAGAAGAATGGAAAGAGCACAAATGGTTCTGCAAAGCTGCATTAGAAGAGCCTTCACATGGTACAGAGGTCCCCAATATCTTAGATATATTAATGCTCATTTTCCCAAAAAGAAAATGAAAATCTCCTGCACAAGCCGTGAACAATTTGGATACTAGGTATCTTCCTGATGTCTGGTCACTTGCAGGGTTCCATATGCCTAGCAGCTTGTGAGAAACATTAGATTGGGAAAGGAAAGCATCACTCAATTCTAAGTTGCTAGATTCACTAGTTTTGTCAGTTTGAATCCCTGCATCCTTAGAGGAAGAAGCTGTAGCAAACGCAGGTGAAAAGAGATGTCATGTACTCTCAGGGGAAGAGAGGGAGAGAGAATAGACTTATGAATTTTACCAAAGCAAATCTGATATCCAATCTCACCCTCTAAAGCTTTTGCATTTTTCAATTGTTGAGGAATCCCATGACTATTTGGAGCAGGTCCACTTTTTCTGCCATCAGTCATGCCACTCACAAAATTGTTACCATTGCAATAAACAGAATAGTAAACAGTCATTATCTTGCATCACACAAGCTATATATATATATATGGAGTCCTTGTTAAAATAACATATAAAAAACTGGTAAGCAATGAAAAAGCGGCTCCACTGCCATTAATCAAGCCATTTCAACATGTGTAACTATTACAAAAAATAAATAAATAAAAGGCACACCTCTATTTATTCTCTTGTATTACGTAGACTAATATGCATTTCTCATGCAAAGAAAAAAAAAAAGTAAACAATATGAATGCAGAGAGAGAGAAGAAAAATCTCACTGAATCTTGGTTTGTCACTGCAAGATAAAGAGTCATTTTGAATTATGATAGTGCGTTCACAAGAGATAATGCATGCAGACATACACACATATATAAACATACCCGAAGCATCTAAACAACAATTTTACAACAATTTATCTTTTGATACTAAAAAAGTATACTTTCTAACACTGTTAATTTGCTAGATGCTGCAAATCGATCCGCATTTTCCTAGTAAATGCAATCTTTTGTTAGTTTTATTTTCTCAAGGGCACAGTTCAAAAATAAAACAAAATGAAAAAATAAATAAGAAAAAAAGGGGCGAAAAATTGCACAACAATTATAATGAATAAGGCATTTACATACAAAATCAAGTTTATTGCCACCTTCCCTCATATGCCAAACACAAATAGGATTTTTCAGTTTAAATGCAATGCAATAGAAAATCACAAAACAAAAGGAAAAATAAAACTCACAACTTTGTGTTTTTCAAGAAGTAAGCACTTTTATCCTCTTCCGCAATATGAGAAGATACACAATTTAGCTGCTCCTCTTTTTTGTTTTTCTCATTCCTAAGTTCACAGCATTCTTGTTCCTGAAAGAGTACGATAGTTCATCACATATAAACCTGTTTACATTATTACACTACTTAAGACAAGCAAACAATCTAATGGGCAATACAGCACAAAATATAAACATTAGAAGTGTATGAAAGTAAATAAATGTTAAGAACATATACCAGGTTCGTTAGCTGCCTTGACACATGTCCCAACTCCCTCTGTAATTTGCAAATAATAACATCAATAAGAAGTTTCTTATCCCATGAAAGAACTATAATTGTTTACAATTCACAAAAAGGTAAGCGAAGCAGCGGCAATAGACCCTAAAGAAAGTATATTTTGCATTTTATTACCTAAAAAAATCCACAAGGTTTATATATCGAGTTCAATATAAAAAGATAGAGGGCTCTATACGAAACATTGAGAATAAAATAGCGGACAGTAAAAATAAACAAGTACTTCTTTCTTTAAAACAAAAGCAAAGCTAATCAAAATCTAAAGGCTATCACTTCTGCATCCAAATTGTAATCTCAGTATTGAAGAAAATGAATTCATATTCAAGCCCGATAGTGCAACATTTGTCGAAAACTAAAATCGTTAGCAAAATAACGATAAATAATTTGGTCGAGCGATCCGTTTGTTACACTTAAAATTAAGTTAAATAAAACTCGATTTCAAGAAAAGGATAAAGAAAACCCTAAGAATCCAAATCTAAACTTTTAGAGGCAATGACATATTGTATTCTTTAGCAGGAAAATCGAAAAAGAAAATTTATAAAAAAAAAAAAACTAAAAATTGACCTTCAATCGTTCAATTTCTTGATCTTTAGCATCGCCATGGTGGAGAGAAATGGGAGGAGCGAAAGAGAAAGAACCATTGGGCTTTGGAGAAGGATCGAATTTGTTGTTGTCAACATGAAATGGCCTCTGAGAGAGCTCCCGCGGAGGAGAGTAACTGATGCTAGTATTGGGATGGTGATGATACTGCTTTTGTTGTTGAAATTGTGGGAAATATGAGGAAGTAGGGGTGGGTAATGGATTGGGATTTAGCTTTGACGTAGAAGAAGAGGAAGAGAGAGCGAGTTCTTCCACTTGAATGAGTTTGTCTAAGAAATCTGCATCCCATTCCTCAAAATTCTCTTCGTTCATTATGTTGCGATTGTTGTCTGTCTCCGTCAAATGGCTTTGCCAATTGGGAGTTGTATATAATATGCACACACTATAGAGCGGCTAGCAATAGAAATTTTGGTAGCAATTTATTTTTTTAATGTTGAATTTTTTTTTAATTGAAATAAGTATATTATTATAATTGTAATAATTATGAAAAGTTTCGAATTTGCCTCTATCCAAGTCTACCAACATATTGGTGTGGAATAGCCTGTTAATATTCATAATGAATACTCAGACAAAAAAAATTCATAATGAATTAAGAAAAATTCAAATATATAATACATAGAAGTTAAATCCATTTCTAAGTTTAAAAAATCCCGCGTATATTTCTTAACTTGAGCTAGGTTTTAAGTTCGAGTTCACTTTCCTTATTTGTATTAAAAAAAAAACTCATGCAAAATACATAGTTAATATGATTTTTGCCTATTTTTTTATATATTCTAAGTAGAACTAGTAATTTTGGATAGGATACAATTAAACAATATGAAACAACATAAATTTATAAGGATATGTGTTATAATCTTGTTAACATAATTACGATACAAAAATATCATAAATGTATTTTACCTATCTAATATGTTTAATATAAGATTAAACACACTTATATAATACAAATTTATAATATATTATGTTAGCGTATGTTAATAAATATTAATAAATTAATTGCATAACTATTATTTATTAATTTATATTATATTAATATTATAATAATGTATCAATAATTTATATTTAGATAAATAATTTTATTGTGTATAATATTTTATTTGTAAATTCTATTGTATTTTTAATATAATTTTTGTATTTATTCGTGTACAGTTGCGTTGTATCATATCGTATTGTATCATATAAATTATATTAATAATACCTAATCATTATCATATCGTATCATATATATACATTTAAAAATTTTTAGTTAATCATATCAATATGAATTTTAACAATATTGTGTCCATATTTTGATTTATTAACACAATTAATTAATCATATCTAGCATAATCATATCATACACGACTATATTTATAACACGACACACTATGAATTTTCAGCTCTCATTCTAAGACAACCTTTAATCACATCTCAACATTTTCTAAGAAGTTTGGTGGATTTGATTGTACATTCAATCAACTATTGAGCTTCACAAATTACATTAACTTTTCCCCGAACTACTTTTTAAGGTTACCTGTCAAGTAAAAGAATTATTTTTATGAGCCAAGTGAGCCTTCCAATCGTCAAAGACAAACAATGGATTTGGACCAGAACAACAGCATACAAACAATGGACGGACTTGGAACTGTAGAACTTCAGTTTAATCAATTACTGTTTCCATCTCTTCTTCCTACTATAACTTTCATAGCTATACCCGCCAAAAAGTAAAATTACAATTGAGTTACAATATACACTGTATAGCAACTATGACTAAATAAATGAAACCACTTAGCTGCTAACAAAATGGTATTTTGATTCAACATGACTTTCTGCATCCCACAGAAATGACCCAAAAGCTACTGCCTCCAACACCAACATTGTCAATCCTGAGAAAGACATTGAAATCATTTCATCGTTTGCTGTGTCAATAGAACCATCCTCGGCAATTCTTATATCAGGCCTCCCAAATAATGCTTGAGTTTGCTTTTCAATCAAAGACATGGCTTCTTTGGATCTTATGGTTGCATATCTTTGAAGTGTCTCTGCATCCAAATACATCACATATGATCTCAATCTATATGATTTTCCCTCACCAATGCCTGTAAAGCCCTCGTTACTATTGCCTCCATCATCAGAAGGAATTCTTATAAGAGAATCAGGATCCCAAAGTGTGCTGACTGGACCTGGATCAGCATATCTTCCCAGGTTTTCATCAAAACCCTTGGGCAGGGTATTCATGGTTCTCTCAAGCTGATATCGCTCATCAACTCTTCTAAGGAAATATCCATACATTATAGATGCAGCATACAACTTTCCAAGTTTTATTTTGCTAATTTGAACAATAGTATCAAGAGGGCCCACTAATCGATCTCCCAGCACAAGAGATAAGTGGCTCTGAATCAACTCAAAAGCTTCCGAGGAATGAACAGATTCTAGTTTTTGTTCCTGATTTGGCCAAAAATCCACTCGTCCTGTAGGATCTGAAGTTGCAGATATTTTTGGGATCATCAAAATGGCCTTGTCTAAAAATTTCTGCACTATCAAGGAGTAAATGATCTCCTCCAAAGTCAGCTGCCTTTCCTTCTCCCTCACTTCAGCTATTCTCCTAAGAATTTAAAAAAAATAAAAATGGTGAAATTAATTATTTTATCAAATGAAATTCAATAAAAATAAAAGAATAAATAAATAAGCAAACAATTAAAACCTTCAGTTCTATGTGTTCTTATATTTGTCAACACAATGAAAATTCACCAACAGAAAGAACAAGCAAATGTTAATATCCTGTCTGTAAACTAAGATCAGCATTCATGTAACCTATAATTCCAGATGCTATCCAATCAGATCCAGTATGAATCAGATAATCTATCCATCCAGATTCTAGGTAACACCAACTCCAACTTAACAAACTGTCCGTATCTCAACTCTTGAGTAGTTCAGGAATCATGCATGAAGATGTATTTGATTGACGCATCATAGTTTCCAACAAATAAGCATCAACCTACATAATACATGCACAAATTGGGGTTTACCAAGTTATTGATCCATGCAATGATTGGCACAGCGTGAAACGAGAATTGGTCCCAAAATTATTGACATAAAGGCAAAGAAAAGTTGCCAACTTTGGTCAAATATACAATCGCAGTTCTATTTGTATAGTGGGCTGTCAGTTAATTTCTTACAGTTATTAATTTGCATTTGTGAATGGGAAGGAGAATGAGAAAAATAAGCAGTGTCTTATCAAGAATTCTTAGTTGAGATTACAGCTTTACAGGGCTCTCTCTTGATAAAGCTTGAGTTTTTCCAAGTTCAAGATAGGAAAACAATGCAGAAGAACTTCTAAGCATAATCTAATTACAGAATCTCAAAAGAAATTTATCTGTGATTGCCTATAACATCATTTATGAATAGGAAGCTTAACAACTGAGTTATGGGAGATTTTTAAGCCATCTAGCAGCAACTGAAAGTATTCTTAAGGGTGTAGCTAGAAGACAAGACAAAGGACCGCGGACATGGAGGGAGATTGCTAATCGCCTAGAAGAGCTTACTTGAGATTATCAGTCAACCAAGCGAACTGACAACCAGGGGCTGAAAGTAGTATTTCAACTTGTGAGACATGGGAGTTAACTTACAAAAGATTGTAGCTATAGTAAGCTGGACTTGTGACCAAGAGGCAGAGACGAAAATTGTTTTGTCACTTAAAGGAGATGACTTCACAATAAAGTTTGCAAGGAAATTTTGGAATGACCTAAACCAAAGCAGATGGCATGCAAAAACAATTCCTTAGTTTCTAGCTTATATAGAGTATGATCAGATTTTAGTTGTTCTTGTTTCAAAAATCAATCAGTACCGTTTCCACTTCATATATGGAATCGCACTGATGAATAATTTGAATGAATTAATGCTCCAATTTTTTCTCATAAAAGATATTGAAAAGAGTAAATAAGTGAGAGAATGAACCAAAGAGAAGCAATTTGTAACACTTCTTTTAGGTCTAGTACACGTGGATGTTCCAAAAGAACCGTTTAAGACAAAATGCTAATGTACAACAATATAAATTTGCAATAGTGTATTATATATAACCAACTCTATTGTCCACCTTGAATAATCTAGCAACAAAGGACTTTTCTAAGATGCTTTAGAAAGTACAAGAACTGTAAACAAGAGTTGGAGTTTATCAGAAAACTGAGTATAAAAAAGATTTCACTTCATTAGAAAAATAAGTACAAGGACTTCCCAAGTTCTACCTAAAAATGGTCTCTTACTCTGATCCATGGGCATGGCAGGCAAACCATAGAAAAAGATTAATAATTTTTTATCCTAATAAATGAGGAAACTTAAAGAACTAACTTGTAAAGGAGATCTTGAGATGGAGGAGTTTCATATTTCTGAGCATCTCTATCAGTTTGAAGATTTTCAAGCTGCTGATCAATAGCTGTTGGGAGTAAATGCGGATGGGTTTGTAGAATTTGTGCTAAGAACTGTCCAACTGGGGATTCAAACTGAAGCGGGGGTGCTGGAACTGAATGATTGTTTGGATCTCCCGATGCTCTTACAATTAAGCCCCTTTCTCGAAGCTTGCACATTCCAATTCCTAACCTCGGTACGCCAAACGTAGAACATCTCTAAAAATGAAAAGATTATGTAAGTGAGAGATGAATAAACATCAAAAAAGGACATTAAATATTGAGCATTACATATGTATCCCTCTACAAATACTAAACAAACTTCCACTAAACTTTCATATTTAATTCCATTATGGCACATAAAAACATCAGGCCAGCAAGCATAAGTGAACTCCTGCAATCCCACAATCATATGAATTGTAAAAGGTAAGATAAATTTGCAAAGGTTCCCTATTCTGAAAGCTTGAAGACAAAGTTCCTTTCCAAGTAACTAGCAACAAAATAAAGAATCAAATGCTAGAATTATCTCGGCCAATGGGCAATTGGGCATGATGCAAAAATAAAAAATTGTTGTTTATACCTTTATTATATAAAAACACAAACTGAAAAATGTGAAACAAACAATATATATATATATATATATAAAAGCATTCCCGAGATTTTAAACTATTTGAACTGTCCAACATCAAGCAGATAGAGTTGTAGAAAGCTTGAGCAAAAGAATATATTTCAGCCTTTTCCAATAGTGAATCCATTAAATAGTAATGAAGGGTACATATTAAAACAAATGAATAAAGCTTACATGAAAATCATAGCATGAAGATAAAGTGAGGAATGAAAAATGGAAAATGAAAGCAACGCAAGACAAGAGTCACAATAACTTAATTAAAATATAGAGAGAGAGAGAAATATATATACTTTGAAGAGGGTGGGAGAAGAGAGAAAGGGGAAAGAAAGCTTAAATTGAGGAGAACTGAGATATGCAGTGGATGGACGAATCACCAACACCTCACCAACTGCTACTGTCATCTTCATTTTTCTCTTTTCTCCCCTTCGGGGTGAGACAACTGGTCTTCTCTGCGTTTTCTCTTGTTCTGCTGTTGCCTATAGCTATTGAAACTTTAGATGCGGATACACCGTTGGATTTACATCTGTATTCAGGGGTTCAATCTACACCCTTAATCCAAAATCATTTTTGGTGTACAGTGTCAGCAGTCAGCACAGCTGCTGCTGGCGACTTGCTTGTGAAAAGTACCACTTTCACACAAATCAATTTTGGTGTACGGTGCCAGCACTCGGTTTTTCGTTTTAAACAAAAGAAAATTCAAATACTTAAAAATTCGAATGAGAAACTTTAGACATTTGAAATCATAGTTGAAATCATAGTCGAAAATAGAAGATAATAAAGATATTTTTTTACACTCAACATAGACATTTGTGCTATTTTGTTGTTCCTAATTACGATATTAGAGAATTGAGTTGAGGAATCGAAATGTTCTTTTTTTTTTTTTTAATTTTTGGAGAAGATGAGAAGACAATGTAATTGAGATAAGATTAGTGAGTGCGGTGTTGAGGGATAATATTGGCATGCAAATACAAAACCAAAATGACATTGTACAACAAATGTTCCGTTTGGTTTGATTATTTATTTTGTCATCGTTTTAAATTTGCTGACTGAACCGAACCGAATCCATTTTATAAGAAATCATTAATTAGAACCAAACCGATAAAAATTCAGTCTTTATCCAAACTTGCTAATTCAGTGGATGACAAGTCTCTTAATATTTTTGCTGTCACTTGTCTTTCTCCATTGTTGGTGAAACTTGTCTTCTTTCTTTATTGTAATATTAGCTACACCTTTACTTTCAGAAAGAAGGAAAAAGCATACAAACACTTGTGACCAAATCACAAAATTAAATATATTAAAGGACCTTTAAGGACAAACTTTTGACCTTTAGTAGCCCACAAAATTTTTGCAAAGGACTTTTACAAAAACCGACGAAATTAGTAAAATATGTATATAATTATTGGCCATTAAAATTTCTTTCAAGCCCAAACAATAAGTCCTAAAAAAACAAAAATAAAGCAAGTTTCTCTTTAACTGCAATACACTAAATTCTATATATATATAAAAAAAAAAAAGAATAAGACTATTTACAAATTAGCAAATAAAGCTTTGAAGTCATTTAATAATAGAGTCTGAATTAAAAGTTTAAGTAATTTCTCGCTCAATATGAATCACTACACTGTTTCTAAGATATTTATCTTCCATTTTATTATGTAGTATTATTTTTACCAGTTTCATTGCTGAAAATGCTCATTTTATACTATATGTAGAAATTGAAAAAGTCAAAATAAGATGAATCAATCTATCAAATAGAAAATAAACACTTGATTTCTCTATTTCCACCAATACTCTACAAAGTTCAAATAAAGTACAAAAATTCTTTCAATATTGGATGATGAGAAGCATCGAGAATAAAATACTAAAATTGAAATTTCAAATTAATTTTCTCTTGTTCAATGAAATCTAGAGGATAATTGTCACGATCCTCACCGGGAACCGTGACCGGTGCTAGGAAAAGGATAAGCTTAAAGCTACCAAAACTCGTAGCAAGCCTAAAAATAAACATATATCGTATTACAACTATGCATTAATATAATATCAACTTATTATCTCATCATCTCATTAATATCATAATTCATCATATAATTTAACATCATGTATAAGGTACTGCGGAAATTTAGAATATTTAATACAATAAGAAAAATAATTTAAAAACATTACATCTAGCGCTCTCGGATTGAACAAGATGCGAAACAGTCCAAAACAATCTAAAAATGATATCTACTACTTGAGAAAAATAAATAAGAGGATTCAGACTCCACTGAGTGAATCAATATCATATATCTTTATAACACACAGTCACACAATATTATACTAATACCATATATACATGCAATGAGTCATGCATCATGTGAAATCAATTATCGAACAATTGGGTGAGTAACTCAAGCAAAACTTTAAACTTCAATTATACTAACCAATGACTCTTCTAATTCCAAAGGATTGGTGTCTTAGGAGCAAATTCAATCAAGATCCTTCTCTTCAGTCGTTCACTTATCTAAATAGTGTCGGTGCTCTAAAAGACAAACTCAACAAGGGTTATCACTTTCATCATCCATATACATATCATAATATATTTCATTTCTTAATAGACGAACTTGACCATAGTATCTTATCAATCCATCCATAATCATAAAATCATTATCGGTATACACACGATCCTTATATAGCCTATCAGGTGGTACATTCTGCTATAATTCTCATCCCAACAATCACATCACAGTCTCACTCAATCACATCTCTCGCAAATCACATTCAAGTATATATTACTATATTAATATTAATAATAATATATTATTTAATATTAATTAGCATCACAGATAAAATGTAAGAGAGAAGAATAATATGTTATAAAATCACATGATATTAACTCACAAATATGCAGATTTCTTCAATTGGCTATTTTCATGACTCAACTGGTGGGGTCTCTGGAAAATTTATAAAAATAAAAGGAATATCAATATAATATTAAGAATAAATCATAAGTCTAGACTTTTCTAAGATTTCTCTGTAGAAACTTTTATTCAAACTTTTTATGTAATTTTTTCAAAAAATTCGGTAACACCTCCTTTAAAAACTAGACAATCATCCTACTTACGAGTCATAATTCTATAAAATATATCATCATCTCAACATAGTCAATTACAATCCAAGTCTCCAATTTATTATATACCTTATTAACACACGTAATCAACTCAATAATTCATAATTCAACTTTATTTATAACCACCTCATAATTCTATTATAATATCTAAATATATTCTCCAATAATTTTCATAATCATGCAATCCATCAAACTATTCAATAAAATAAATTTATCACATTGATAAAATAATATACTTAAATTTCACAAATAAAATTATATCTCACTATTTAAAAATAGCACGAAAGTGTGGTTGGTACCGGATGATTATTTTAACGAGCCGGAGATTCTGGCAAAAAATGTCTGGTCTTGCAGGACTCTAGTGACTGGAAATTTTCTACGGTGATGAAATAATGATCGAAAGGTACCAACAACTTTCTTAGGATGTAAGGAGTCCAAAAGTATAAATCTTATGTCTTGAAAGTGACTGGAAATACCTAAATCTACAAAATTTCTAGCAGCTCCGGCAAGAAAATCCGAACTTCGATGAAACCTCAAACAACGATGCTTGGAACTCCAAAGGTCCAGTCCAAAATTTTTGGATCTCCTGAACTCATTTTCGGTGTCAGAATGGTGAAAAGAGACCGAAAAAGTGGAAAATCGGTAGGGGCAGTTTGATGCCTGAATTTTGTGCTGTTATTTTCTATAATTCCAGGCAGATTTCGGATAAACATAGATCATCAGCGCGTTGGGAAGGTCGAAAATTACTTATAGCCCAAATTTTGCTTCGATCGGAGGTCATTTGGGTGGTGATCGGAAATGGAGATGGTGGTAGGTGGAAGAGAGAAAATTAGAAAGAGAGTTGATGAAAATAGAGGGTTAACATCCTTTATATACCCTATGACATTTTTGTAATTTTTATATCAACTCTCGAATTTTATAGAATTTTATTTACGAAAATAATTAAATCATGTATTATGAAAATTATGGATATTACAATAATATTTCTCTACAAGCTTGCAAATGTCATTAACATTGAATGCTTTATACAAACAATTAGGAATCAAATATGAGCTAAGAGTCAAATGTTGGGCAAATTGTATAAATGGTATCAAATCTTATTATTGTTATAATTTGATACCAAATTTTTTAATTGCTATAAATTAGTACCAAACTTTTCATAAATATTATAAATTGGTATCAATTTTCAATTTCCGACATCAGAAATATGACATGATATATCACTTTATTCTATTATCCACGTTAGATTTATTCTTTGTTATAATTACATGATAAATATTTATCATAATTTTTAATTAAACTGTACATATAAAAGAGTCAATTTTTTTTGGGTGATCTGCCCTCGTGAAGCTCTATCCCCGATAATAGTAATAACATAATTGAATCCAAATTCAAAATATCATAAATTTTCAAACTAATAGCATTCAATTCATTATTGAACATTAGATATATTTTTTTGAATATCATAAAAATACTTTGGAAATTCTTTGAATATATATTGGAAATATTTTGAATCATTTTTCACCAAAACAGAATAAAAAAAAAAGGAAGAAGAAGAATTGCATTGAATCTAAATTAAAAGCATCAAACTAACAGCATTCACCATATATTAACCATCAAATTAAATTCATTGTTGAGCATTAGATATACTTTTCGGATATACCTTAGTGATTTTCAAAAAATAAAAACCAACAATGAAGAAGAAGAAATTATATAATACTAAATTTTTCATTAATTCATGTTGTCAATTTAAAGGTTCAACTGTACACAGTATCATTAATTTTCAAACAAACTCACACAGTATCATTCACAATGTCATTAATATTCAAACAGACTCACACAGTACCATTCAATTTTCAAGAACATTTAAAAAAAAAGCTACTCTTATGTTCATTTTATAAAGATTGCTCTTCCTCCAGTTTTGAGCAATTAAATTCTGAAGGTTGCTCAATTTCACGCATAATCTCAATCTCAGCCCTAAACACCATTTCCAACCTTGTCGCCTGTTCTTACTTTGCCACCATTACCGTTGCACAAACAACTTTTTCCACATCAACACTGTTGACGTTGCAATGTTTCAGGCAACGGTCAAAGAGAGAGTGAGAAAGTGAAATAGCACTAAGAAAAAAAACAAACACAAAAAAAATTAATTTCAATAAAAATAAAAAGGGAAAAATACAGGTAATTTTGAAAAGAAAAGTTAAAGAGAAATTCCTTTTTCGCAAAAGCAAATCAAACACAATCAACAACCAACCATCTTATTATCTTAAAATGAGAAGTTTTTGAGTATAAATACAGCCCTCTTAAAACGGGGTATGACACAAATTTTACCCTGCATGCCTTCCTACTTCTTCAATAGTATTGTTACAGGTAGACCCAATAAGGAATTTAGGGAATATACGATAGTGATCAACATATCCTACAACTGTAAAGGTCAGCTTTGGCTCAGATTTTAAGCTACATGCTATGCAAAGTAACAAACTCACTGTTGCTAAATTGGGGTTAGGGTAAGCTGTTGGAAACTGGGCCTTTAAACAGGGATGCTACATCCTAATGACCACCCTGTACAACTTCTGTTTGTCCAATCTTTTGTGTATCATTGCTCAATCGTTGGTCATTCCTGCTACCCTTTAACTCTTCATGCCCAGGAATTTCCCCAAGTCTCTCCTGCAATAAACCAACCAACATTGTTAAAGCAGCAGTTTTATGCGATTCAGATTCGTATAATAAGAACAACAAATTGAGCTATGTGGAACATCCTTTCATAATCATCGTTACATGCACTTAATTCAAGTCCCCTAATTGTTTATAGATCAGTCACCAATTTTCCTAACTTGAATTTTCTGCTTAGAACCGCCCATCAACTGGGCCAACTCTCTTCCAGATCAAAATGTTCAAGGTGTGTAATTACAAAAATCCAAAACCATGAAATAATTGCCACGCTGACTCAATTGTTCATTGTCTGCCCAGGGTGAGTAATTAGGGACCCAATTGGCCCAACTCTCTTCCTGGTGAAAACTTCCGAAGTATCATCGAATCATAGAGAATTAATCATATTGACAAAACTGTTAATTGCATGTCCAATACAAAGAGGGTAGCAAAAACAAGATCAGTAAAGTTAAAAGATCCAACCAGAAAAACAAAATCACCTTAAGAGATGCATTTTCTGCAAGAAGTTGCTCATACTCGCCCTTGATCCGATTCACTTCTGACCTCAGATTAGCATTCTCTTCTTTCAAGGATTCAGCACGTTGCGCCAGCTCATCACATTCAGCCTGATCCAAATACACCATATGACCTAATGAAGTCAAATAGAGGTATGTAGTGCAGCATGGCTTTGGCACCAGTTTCTGAGGCATATTATGTTACCTGTTTCCGCAACCTAGAACGGCGAGCAGATTCTCTGTTTGACTGCTTTCTCCTCTGTCTCTTAAGCTCTCTCTCATCCTAAAATGACAAATGAATGAATAGATTAAAAAAAACAATATGATCATCGTAACAGAGTATATACGAGCAAATAAAAACCACTATGATATGCAGAGTAAATTCCAAAGAAAAATTTCATAAGAATACCACAGATTCATTAACAAAAAGCACCAACATATCTCATATCTTTACCACTATCACAGAAGAAATACATTATGGCTGAAGAAATCTAGAAGACAAAACAAATTATTTTCAAAGTTGAAACTTCAACAAATCCATTTTACCTCTTCTACCAAACCTCTCTTTACTTTCTTCAGGTTAGAAAACAAAAATCCCTATCAGTTCATTTTTTTTATGTAATAGCTTTTATAGTTTAAAGATCTAGTACATCAAAAAACCATCTTATAATACTGCTGTCAGAACACCAGCTTACAGAACCCAGAAACTACAGAAACAATTTCCAGGCAACAAGTGATAACATTCAATCTGAAATGAAACAAACCAAAATGTTCTTTTCAAAATCCCATCTAATTCCACAACTGCAGAAGAAAAGAAAAAAAAAAGGTAATATCTGTGACATTAATGTCAGCGACCTCAATTTAAAGGACAATAGAGACACCTAACATAATCCAAACATCAACTTTTATGATAAAGTTCCTGGATAAAAATTATTTCATTATTTATTTATTTGAAAATGCTCTGACAACAAAACTTCCAATTATTAAAAACAAATTTTAAACTCTACAGATAGGAAAATTCGTATAACTTTGAGTAGATTGTTTCACAGATGGCAAAATACAAATTACTTTGAGTAAATTTTCAACTATCAATACATAAAATACTTCTCAAAATTTAGATACAGAAGGTTAAACATCCAATTCTTGTACAAAAATGTAGCTTAAAGAATTGGATTGACCATAATATGACCAAAAAGTTCATTTATAGGCACTAAATAAACAAGTGTGGAATCTGCATATCCACACTATTATTAGTTAAGAAAGTTCATTTAGTGTTGCTAATGAGCTATATTTGAACCAGGCTCAAGCCAAGTTCAAGTTTAGCAATTTTCATGAAAGCAAGATCAAGCTTCAATCTCAAAGCTCAAACCAAGCTCGAGTACAGCATCAGCTTAGTACTAATCCTGTCAAGCCAAGCCTAAACTTTTCAAAGCTTAGCTCGACTCTTTTACACCCCCTACTTGTCTGCAAGTCCATATATCTCATGCATTAGAAGAGATATCCAGAGAAACCTTGACCCCCAAAAGATCCAATTTTCCTATTTTAAGAAAATCTGACTAAAAGGAATATTCCACAGTATATTACAATCTCAAACAGAATGGAATATGTTACTTAATAGCATTAGCATGCATTAGGCAGGTTTGTGAATTTAAAATTTATTAATCATGGGTGGAAAATAACAAGAAAAAAAATATTACCAAAAAAAAAAAAACAATAAATCATGGAGAAAGACTAACCTGTAGCCAGAGCTGCGATTGAATAGTATCTCGTGATCCAGTAGTAACTAATCCTCCAGCAACCGGAGTAGAAGGAACCTTTCCGCGTATTGCAGATGAAGTTGGGGCTCCCCAGTAGTCCATTCCAATATTTAAGTTGGTGGTGGGACCAGGTAGGGCACCTGGGGCACCAGTAGCAGGTATTGGCATAACAAACACAGGAGCAGTCTGGTTCACAATTGTATTAGGTGTACCCTGTCCTCCATCCCGAGGAATATGCACAGAACCACCGTTCTGAGATGCATCGGCTGAAATATAGAAATTACAAAAACTCTTCATCAATAAACATGTAAATGTCAACATAATGACTCAAGATACAAGATAACAAAATCAACTGAACCTTCTAGAGAATCTTGCCTTCCACCTGACTTCATTTGTGAGTCCTACAATGATCAAGAACTCAGTCAACGTAAAAAAAAAAAAAAGAACTATTATAAGATAAAAGAAGAAAATAGATCAAGAAAATGTGTTTCGACGACAAAACTAAAGTGTTGAAAAATTCAATGATGGGTGTAAAATTCACTTGGAATGACGTACCGTGTTATCTATAAAACATAAAGAGAACTGGATATAATCTTAAGGAGGGAGGTTGTACTAAAAACATAAAAAATGTCCCATCTACTAATAAATGGCAAACAATTACTTGTGAAATTTCAGCCCAATGACTCCAAAGTGAAAAAAGTAACAAGTTCAAAATTTTATTCAACTCAGCTCATCCCTAACTGCACCCCAACTAGTTGTAAACTATATAAAGTATTTTCCTCCATTATAACCAATTAATAGTTAGAAATTCATAAGATCTAGACTGATTAAATCATTTTTCCCACTTCCCCCAAAGACACTTCAGTCAGTACCTTGCTTTCTTATCTCCTACAACTTCCACTCTCTAATTCTTTTGCTGCCAATCTATGATAAGCATGTCCAAAACATATAAATCTGAATCTCCTTTCTCTTAATTTTTCCTAACTAGAGTTACATCTACCTTTTGATAAGTGCATGCACTTCGGCGTTCACTATATAATGTTGGTACATTCAAGAACTGACTCATTCTCAATATGTAATGAGAAAAAATAATATGAAGGAAAAGGAGAAATATCAAAATTGGCTCTAAAAACATTTTCATGCACAAAGGCATATTAACAGAATTATTAGTAAGTATGCTGCCTGCAGAAAACTGAATCTGCACCCAAATTATTTCATCAAAACATATACAAAGGACATGACCAAAACCTTATCCTAGGAAATAAAAGTGGTTTGCAAACCATGGATCCATGTACTAAGTGGCTCGTGAACATAAATTAGAGCCAAAGGCAGCAACATACAAGTGAAGATGCAAAAAATTAATTCAGCTGCAAGGTACTTACATTCTGAGAATTTGCATCACTTCCTTCACTCGTGCCTTCACTTGCACTCTCAGCACTACACATCAAGAGTAATTCCAAATCAATTAATGCACTTTGGTAATAATAATAAGCCAATGCAGCCAATAGATACTGAAGAAACATGGAAAGCCTACTCCCAATTATAATTTGTACTGATCAGAACCCACATAAGTCAGAAAAATAATAAGAGAGAGAAATCTGTATCCAATGCATTACAGGATTCTGCAATTCCTGAAACTTGATTGTCAGTCCCAAATAATCTTAGAAGATAAAAAAGTACGGTGAAGACATACTATTCTGGTTTCTTTCAAACTACTTTCATAGCTTAAGTTATTAATTAAGAAAAAGCACAGAAGGTTAAATGTGTCCGAGCTGAAGTAGATAGACAAAAAAGCTTCATAAGTCAGCGGCTTTTTCTAACATCCAAAAGCTTTCATAAGTCAATGGCTTTTTCTAACATCTTGCAGATGCAATAATTTCATCATTACCCCCTGCCCCTCCTTTTCTTTTTCCTTTTCATCCATTTCATCCATTCCATCCAGAAATAGACTTAAAAATGAATAAACAACTATCCTAAACAGCAAGGCACAATAACCTTCACCCTCAACCAAACAATAGGTACAAAGCGACAGTGAATGTTAAAATTATGCCACCAAAATCTAATCTAATATATGTGTCCAATAATATCACCTTTTAGAATAAACTCCATTAGCCGATGCTCCAGTTGTTTTACCAGGCTCATTGTTCTTCCCTGTAATCATGTTCAAACTGCCCAAACTTCCTTTGGACCTTTTAATAGGCAATTTTTCCTTCACATCAGATGGCTTCCCATCTGCTTCCGTACTACCAGGAGTATATCCCTACACCAAACTTATTCCGAGTTAATTTTCAAACAAACATATAAGCAATGGTACATGTTATAAGTTGCAACAATTGCGATAAAATTTGTACAGGAAACTTACAGAAGCCTCCACAATACCATTTGGAGAAGGCATCGTAAAAGGACTAAAAGGATAAGAGCCCTGTATGAGACAGGGAAAATTTCAACTTTGGTTAGAATCTATAATGCAAATAAAGCAACAACTTGCAGGGAAAAATGCAAAGTATGAAAAAAAGAATAATTAAAGGAAAATGTAATACCGGAGGAATGGATGGATGAGCATATATGCCCCCATGCGGATACATGGCAACATAAGGATGTGGTGGGGTGCCATAGGGAGGCATAATATGCTGCAGTTAAAAAAATAGTATCAGAATTCAGAACTACTTCAATTCCCCACAAGGTGTATAAGACCAATAAAATTCATAGAAGGCAAGGATTTTAAATAAATTTGAAAAGGAGCTATGAGAACTATACCAAAAGCACTTAACTTCCTAGAAGATTAAAAAAGGAAATGTTACATCATCCACGTACTAATAACTATACATAAGGGAAAGGGCATCAAGCTTATTGCTAAATGATGAAGTTCAGAAAGGAAACAATGTTATTTCAAGCCTATTATTGCACCAGCTCATACCACTATAAAAACTAAAGAAACTCAAGTTCAACGGATCAATAAAGAGCTCAACAGTCTTGCCAAAAGGTCCTAATAATTAAGAGTACTAGACAACATGACCCAAAACAAAAATTTAACTTCCTGATTATCTACTCAAAAAAAAATAACAAAAGAAAAGAAGGTTCAGAAGTAGAAGCAAGAACAGCGTACAAATGAGCAGAGCATACTCTTACAACACGAGTTATAAATTGTAAAATCATGTTCGAAAGTACCAAGAAAAGCATGTTGACTTAAGCTAATTAACAAGAAGTTCAAGTTCATCAAAACATAAAAACACTATTCGAGATCCACTTTAGCAGGAAGTCAATGTCTTTTAAATTGCCAGTGCCATAGTTAGCTTTTTGAAACCTTCAGCTAAAATAGTTTAAAGATTGGACATATCAATCTCTGACTGAACAACTAACTACAACTTCCAAGTTTACCTGCTTAATGCTATAGTATGCATTACTTTGAAGCATATACATATCAACACAAAGTCACAAATACCTGAACCCCCCACATATATGGGTGAGCTTGGGGACTTGATGCCAAGAACCCATGTGGAGGTATAGGAGAATATGCCTGTTGAAGAAACAATGACGACTTATAATAACCCCAATACCAAATGAACACACAAAGTTTTCCTCCTTTTCTCCAAGAAAAGGTTTTTATTTATAGAACCTGAAATCCCGTCCAATCAGGGTTTACGGTGCCAGTGCTGGTTGTTGAAGACTGCTCCTGAAGAACAAAGAGATCAATTTGTCACTTTGGACAGGTAAAAATATTAATTTAAATATGCATGCAAGTAGACCTGTGGAGTTGTGGCAACTAAAGCTTTCACTTCTTTCTCCTTTACTGTTTTGTCCGTCTCACTGCTGCCCATAGTTTATTACTCCAATTATTCCTCAAACCATCCTACAATTTGACCATCATTGTCATAAAAAAGACTTCTTACCAGCGCAGGGAACTAATTAATTTCAAACTATACACGGTACCGAACTAGCACGAAATATATATATATATATATATATATATATATATGAAAAACAAAGAATACAAAAATAAAAAGACTTGCATAAAAAATAATCGACCAATAAGCTTAACAATTTTAATAGTCGAACTGCTTATGGTACACAAACAGAATCAGATGCAGGCTTAAAAATAGACATTAAATACATAAAACAGGTGAATATTATTTGCATCGACTTTAATTCGATAAGGTTAATTAGAAATTGAATACCCGAATTACGAGTTGAAGGAAGGATCATAGGAGCATCCATATCATGCATCTAAAGAGAGGTATTCAAGCAAAGAATGAAGATAGGAGAATCATGCATCTAAAAATATGCAGAATACTTCAAATTAGAAATCTAATTAACAGCTAAAACTACGTTTAAAGCAAATAAAACAATGAATTTCAATTACCACTGGTTAAAACCATAAAGGAGCAAAACTGACTCCTGATCCACTTAAGGATTGAGGAATCAACGAAATTGATACCCAAAAATTAAAATGGGAATACAGATTTTGGGGAAGAGAAAGGGGAAAACGAAAGGAAATGGATTATAATTACATTTGAAAAGAAAATCAAAAATTATCATGAGGAATTGGGAGAGATGAGAAATTAGGGTTTGTTTTTGAGTTATGGGTGTGTTATTGGTGCAGATGTTGGAAATTTACAGTGCAAGTTCTATGGGTTGTCGAAAAGTAAATAGCTTATGTGGAGCTGACGTGGGAAAATATTTCTCACTCAACCAAATTTCTAAATTCTAAACAGTTTAATTTAAAATATAGAATTTGTTTACAGTAAATTTATTAATATATATATAAATATAACATTTAGCTTATAAGCTTATTTTTTAAAAGCAATATGAAAAACAATATTAGCTAATATCAAATTTATACAATTCATAATTATGATGCCAAATTCAGACATATTAAAAATTCAGATCAACATCTGTCTTACCATCAAATTTGAACATCATTGTACAATAATTCTTTTCTATTGCGTCAACTTATCTCACTTTTTATTATATTATATAAATTTATTGTTTTAAAAATTGCATGCACTTTAATAATTTTTTTTATCTCATTCCATATTTTAATTTTTTTTATTAATAGAGAACTATCTAAAAAATGAAAAGATAGAGTAATATATATAAAAAAAGAGAAAATAAATAATAAAATATTATTTAGGAATTTCTAGCAACTCTTAAATATGATGAAAGATAATGTAAAATTTAGAAAGTAAGATAAGTAAAGAGGAAAATATAGATATTGTTAAAATGCATAAAACTCCCTAATTTTAGATTAAAAGAAAAAAAGAAAAAATGTTGGGGAAACTCTTAGACACAAAATTTTTGTAATAAAAAATGATGAATACACGTTAAGGTCTCATTTGTTTAACTGTTAAGTACAGATAGTAGTTATTAAATTATAGCTCATTATGCTACTGTTTGAGGTTAAAACAACTAACTTTTGTTTGAAATATTTTACCAAAAACACATTTAGAGCAGTTGTTAGGTAATAAATAAAACTGAACCAAACACTCCCTAAAATTGCATTTCAAACAAGAAATAGAAGGTCTTTGCCATCTTACTATATGATTTAAGTCATAGTCCCGTCATGTTTGCTTTTATTTCACTATGCAAGAAAAATATGGATGAATTTCACCGACGGTTCTCCAATTGTATAACTCGTAACAACTCGGTACCTGAAAAATTATTTGTAATACAAAAGTATCTCAATTATCTAACTCGTAACAACTCGGTACCTGAAAGATTATTTATAACACAAAGGTACTTCAATTATGTAAATTGTAACAATTCAATACTTTAAAAATTATTTGTAACACAAAAGTACCACAATTTTTATTTTGTAACTAAATAGTACTTATATTTTCAACTATTATAGTTCATTTAGCATTGTATTTGGGAAAAACATTTTTTGGAAAAAAAAAGTTTGTATTTTTAACTTTTTTGAGTTTTGAAAACTATTTTTGGTAAATACAGATAAATAGATATTTTTTCCAGAAGTATATTTGAAAAAAAAATAATTCATAAAAATTTAAAAAAGTAGTTAATTAAATAAAAAAAATTTCAAACCTGCTTTTGGAACACTTAACAGTACTATCAAACACCCCTTAGTCGCTTTAACAAAAGTATAACATGAAATGTCCAAATAAATTTTAATAATAACAAAATTATTTGTAATATACAGCCAGCAAAATTGAAATTTATCTGATGTGAATATCAAATTTTATTTTATTTTTATTAAAATTTATTTGATGTGGATTTTTTATATCACACTTATATTAGGGAGACTAACATTCAAATACGGAACTACTATTTAGTTACAAAATAAAAGTTGAGGTATTTTTGTGTTACAAAATAAAAATTGAGGTAAATTTGTGTTACAAATAATCTTTCAGCTATCGAATTGTGACGAGTTATATAATTGGAGAACCGTGAGTAAAATTTACCCGAAAAATAGAGAGGGTTGATGAAACAACTTTACGAGTCCAAATCCCTTATTTCCGCAATAACTGATTGTTCATCTGACACTAAATTGTTCAAAAAAAAATGTTGATTTTTGAAATATGTGAATAATCAAAAATATTCCTCATATGCACCAATTTATTTGTAATTGTATCTTTAAATATTGTTTTTGTAATGTTCACTAATTAAAATTTAATTAGAATAAGTGTATAAATTATTTAGAGAGTATAATAAATAAATAAATAAAGTGGTTCAATAAGAAATTAAAATAAATATAATTGATTGATATAGTTAATTCAGCTAAAATGAAATTAAGGGGCTATGTTGTTTAATTGACTCGAGCAATGATTTAAATTTTATAATGAGATTCTTAGCAGATGTTGAGTTATGGTAAAAAGAATAACAATTGTTCCTTGCTGAGCTGTCTGCTTAGTGCTTTATACAGGTCCGGCAATTTAGTATTCAATTTTAAGCAATTTATAGACCAAATTGGGTAAATGTTAAAATATGAAAGTTTGAAGACTATATCTTAGGTAGATGCTAGTGAAAATATCACATTAAAAGGTTGTGTATTTTGTAAGTTATTATCATAACAAATGACATTGATCGAGTTATTATTAGGTGTTGGATCAGTCATATTTTCTCTATTAATTAAGGACTTTAGAGACCGAGTTAATAAAAGTGATAAAGATGAAAAATGTTCTAAATTGGTTTATCTAAGAGCCTATAAAGTTTCATTATAATTTAACTTAACGTTATGAGTTATAAATTTTTTAATTCGGTAATTTTAAACTATCTAAGGATAGAAAATAGAACACTATTTGAAATAGCACAAAAAATTGTACAATGCTTCAAAAATTTTGAAATTTTAATATGTTATAATATTATATGTTAAATTTAATTATAAATATGAATCACATAAATTGGACATGATTAAAAAAAGTTATAGAATCAACAATCTAAAAAGGTCACATTGTCACTTAAGGAAAACTTTAGTTATTTATTTAAACCATATTAAGAATAAGTATTCTAACAATGTATTGGTCAATTATATTTTCATATTAAGCTCTTAATAAGTTGAAGAAGAAGATGACCATAAAAAAAGGATAAACAAGCCTCATAGGTTTGGGATGTTGAGTAAAGCTCTATTAAGATCTGTATATATTTGTATTTTAGTTCGCCACCTTGCGTTTTTGAATGTGCTTAATTGGTAATTTTATGCAACATGGCATAATTATGAACTCAAAATGATATGTTGGATTGCTAATATGTACGGATTGTTGAAAAGTGATAAATTTACATGTTATGATATATTTATGAATAAAAATTAATAGATGGTTATTAAAGGTATAATAAATGTGTATGAGGGTAATGGTATGCCTAAGAGCATGAAATAATTGTTGCGATAAATGATTCTTTGGTAAAAATATTGCATACCATAAATTTGTGAAATTGTGTGTGGTGTTTGTTATGCATGAGGTTTGTAATGTCATGCATGATAAATTGATGTAAAATATTGAGTTTTATAAACGTGTTTATGATTTAGAAATTTTGGACATATTTTGAATGAATACTACATAGTTAATTGGTCATAATTTTTGATAGAAAATTCGGATTTCAGTGATTCTTTTTGTAAATTAAAACTAAGACATTAATCTAAAAGTTCGTAAAAGACTATAAGGTTTGAATTAAACTAGGTGAAATTGATGTCAAATCCAATGCTGTAATCTACATAAGAATGAAATCTATATTTTGGTTTTTTTTTTCATGTGGCATATTGTGTATGTGAGATAATTGTTGGAAATTTGAATATTATTGTTATATATGGATATATAATACATATAGTACTGTGGTATTGGAAATATTGAAAATAATGTCAAAACTCTAATGCGTCTTGTATATAACTATAATAGTGGATAGTTGACATGCCAATCAGGAGAAGAAATATATATATGCGTGCGATACAATATTAATGTCACTGACATCACTATTATTTAAAAAGCCGGTGATGATACTATTATATAAAAAGTCGATGATGACACTCATATTTAAACAGGCCGGGAACGAAGTTATTGAAAAGGCTAATAATGACAACTTTATATTCTTATTAATTACTTTGAACATAGGTCTTATGGGCTAGACTATAACAAAAATATAATGATAATAATAGTAGTAATAATAAAGTTATAAGTAAATTTAAATAATTGTAAGTTTATTATATACGTATTGATTGTGAAATAATTATTTACACATTGCATGAAAACTATGTTGGTATATAAAATTTATTTTGTAAATTATGTTGTATAATAAATATGGTTTTATATATAAAGTAAAACGTTTAACAAATGAACTTGCATAGACTAAGTATAAGTGGGTATTAAAAAGGTAAATGCATGTTCAATGTTGATTTATAAATCAATTATGACAGCAAATAAATAATTTAGGCATGATTTGAATAAAATATATTGAAAATTTGTTGAATATAATTATGTAGAATAATACTAAAGTATAATAATATTTTATAATTGGTTAAACAGAATAGCATGATTTTTAACTTTAAGATTAATTGGGTGTGCAAACGTAAAATAAAATTTTAATATAGCAAATAGACATACATGTGATGGAAATTAACAATTAAATAATGTGGTAGATAGTAACTAATTAAATTAAAATAATATAAGGAAATTAAATGACATAAAAAACAAGATAAAAGTTGATTGTGTAGTATATTATAAATTTGTTTATATGTATTTGGTATGATATGAGTTATAAACACATTATGTGGTAAATTAAATTAACAATTGAGATATATATTATCATGAAAATATAATATTCTCATATATAATAAGATGTTCATTCTTTTAATACACATACATTATTATTGTGTTACTTAACATTAAATATGTGTTATGCATTTATGTGATTATATAAGAAAATTTAATTGCTTATATATACCACTAAGCTAAATATAATTTAGTGTGAGTTTCTCTTACGCAATAATTAGAGCTTGTAGATATTAAAACTCAAAATTAACCAGGAAGAATTTGAGCTCATATTAGAAGAGGTACTAAAGATCCGGCTATTGGGTTGGTTGTCTTGTATTTTTGTTTTGATTTCATCAAGCATATGAGTTAGATAAAATAGCTTGTAAATGAATTAAGAGTATATTTCATTAAAAAGATTAATTTAAAAGATAGTTATATTAAGTAATATGTATATACACCATATGAGATAATAAATAAATTAGAAAGACATGTTTAATATAATATAAACAGGTAAATAGAAATAATAACGAAAAATAAAAATTAAATTCGAACAAGACCACTCAGTCAGTTATATGACATTTCATTTATATAATGAGATTATTTCTCTCATATAGGTGAGACGCTATAGTTTTAGTTTATTAAGAAAAATCGGTATTACAATAAATGTCAAATACAACAAATCTGTGTTGTTATCTAGTTAATATAAAAGTCATTAGAATTAATTAATTTTTTTTAAAAATATTATGAATAAATCATTTGTTATAATTTTAATATTAATAAATAGTAGCGAGTATATCAATTAAGTTATTGACTGCATCATAATTAATTTATAACCATGGTTATTTCAATATTTTTGCTAGTTTTACTTATACTAGTTTTTCATTAATATGTTTTGCACATTATTATTAGATATTATATTCATCATTAATTACTATTTGGTATACAATATATAAAAAATAATAATATCAAATTATTTGACTCATTAATTATCTTGCCCAATAGGATTGTTAATTTATTTACTATATACAAATTATTTTATCTATTATTTTTTTACCGTGCCTTACTACTATTTTTTATTAAATTATTTTTTTCTTTTTAATATTAGTTATTTATTTATTTTATATATAAAACATAATTATATGATTCTAATATAATTGGAATTCTAATTAATGAATTATCAATATCATTCACTAATAAATTAAATTATTAAATAATAAAATTACTCTAATTAAATAATACAATTACATTGACTTTTTAATAAATTTGTCTGTCCTTCTTTATTCTCACTTTTATATAATATGATAATAAATTAGTAATTTAGAGGCATAATTATCTAATAAAAATATATGAATATAATAAGAGATTTTATGTTTGTCTCAAATTTATAGTATTTTATACATAGTAAATAAGAGGTTTATGTTTATATCAAATTTAATATTATTTTATAGTATATTTTATGTTTATCTCAAATTTATAGTATTTTATATATAGTAAATAAGAGGTTTATGTTTATCTTAAATTTAATATTAATATTATTTTATAGTATTTTATTTATATTCATATATTTTTATTAGATAATTATACCACTGAATTACTAATTTATCAATTATTAAGAGTTATATATATATATATGCACACACACGTTATAGTTATTATTTTATTTTTTTTATTTTAGCTAATTATGGCCAAATAATGATATTTGTTAAGCATTTACAAGCAATGATGGATTTGGTCTCTTACAAAGTTAACCTCGTTCGAAGATAACTAAGATAACTATAGATAGATAGAGGAGTCAATTTGACCGACAGTACTCAAATTATATAACTCGTAATAATTTAATATCTTAATGATTACTTATAATACAAAAGTACTCAAATTATGTAAATTGTAACAATTAAGTACCTCAAAGATTATTTATAATACAAAAATACTCAAATTATGTAAATTGTAAACTCAGTACCTCAAAAATTATTTGTAACACAAAAATACTTCAATTTTTATTTTGTAACTAAATAGTACTTCCGTCTTTGACTGTTAGTCTCCATAACTAATTTTATTTTTGTTAAAATTTATCTGAATATTTCATATCATACTTCTGTTAGAGAGATTTAGAGAGTGCTTAAGAGTGCTCTTGAATATTCTAAAAGCAGGTGTTGAATTTTTTGATTTAATTTTTTTAATTGGCTAATTGATTAAACGGGTCATAATAGTTTAAAACAGAAATACTATTTAGTTATAAAACAAAAGTTGAGATATTTTTGTGTTACAAATAATATTTGAGGTACTGAGTTGTTACAATTTATATAATTGAGATATTTTTGTATTACAAATAATATTTGAACTACTTCATTGTTACAATTTATATAATTGGGGTATTTTTGTATCACAAATAACTTTTTTAGTACTGAATTGTTACAATTTATATAATTGAGATACTGTTGGTGAAATTCATATAGAGTCACCTTCAACCCAAAAACAAAAAAGTAAATAGATTGGAGCATCACCATCCGCTTGCTATTTCAATTGCAAAGGCTGAAGTTGTTCTTACAAACTTAATTTTATGAATATTTTAATAGCTTGCACTTCTAAAAGCTTTCAAATGTTGAAAAATGAGAGAAAATTTTATTTTAATAAAAAATTATTGTAGGTCTTATTTTCATTATTTTATAGTAATTAAAATAATATATTAAAATATTAGTTATGTCAATTTTAATTTTAAAATTTATTTAAAAATATAATTAAAATTTATTTAAAAATATAATTAAAATTTTAGTGATATAACAACCAGAGCTATTATTTGTAATTTTCGTTTTATTGCTAGTGATGTTCTTAAAAACACCCAGCGGTATTTACGTCTTTTGTTTTAGTCAATCACATGCTGCCACATTCTCTCCAAATTTCCACAGCGGATTGGCCTTTCCACATTCTTTCAAACTCTCACAACCCACATCACAGTTTCACACTCACTCCCTCACAAACTAATTTTTACTCAATATATGGATTTCGATTTTTATATTTTTATAAAGCAATTTAATAATCAATTGCCATATTAAAAAACTCACAAAATATATTACAAATAATTATTAAATATTAGACTAATTATTAATTACTATTTAATTTTTATATAATTATTATTTATAATTAATATAATATATTAAAATATTCATTGCGTCCCAAAAATTAAAATCGATGTAAATTTATGTAATAAAATATGTTAAAATTTTAGTTATATAGCCGTGGAAATCAATATTTGTAATTTATATTCAATTGATTGATGATGATGCTTTTAAAAACACACATTTTTGTTTTAGCCAATCGCCTATTGCCACATTCTCTCCAAACTTCCACAGTGGATTGGCCTTTCCGTATTTTCTCACACTCTCACAACCCACATCAGAATTGCACTCTCGCTCCCTCACAAACTAATTTTTACTCAAATGTATAGATTTAGATTTTTATAAAGTAATTTAATAATTAATTGCCATATTAAAAAATTCACAAAATATATTGCATGTAATTATTAAATATTAGACTTTATATCAATTGAGCCATATATTCATGATTGATAGACTATGATTTAGAGTGTTTATACAATTTGGTTGTCATGCTTGAAGTCTTTGCAATTTTGTTTTCATGCCAGTATCTTAGGGCTCCGTTTTCTTCATGTTAGATATTGAATTTAATGAAGTTCAAATATAAAACTTGTAGATTTATATATATATAAACAGTTTTGCAATATTTGGTTTATAGGAAAAGATATTGGTATCTAAGTGATATTGGTTCAGATATGAACCCTGACTGAGTCACCTACTATTTTTGTTTCTTTTTAATATGATAGAGGTCGTATTTAAGGTAACTCAATATAAAAGTTGTAGTTCTCTGTGTTTTCTAGTTGTACGTTCAATTTCATGATTACATTCCTAATGAATGTTGAGTTGTGATAAAGGGAATTATGACTGTTTCATGCTTTAGTGTATATTAGTACCTTATGCAAGTCCGACAATTTTATAGCCAATTTTAAGCTTTTTACATACCAAACTGGGTAAATATTCAAACATAAAAGTTTTAGAATTATATTTTAGCTACCTGCTGATAAAAATATCACCTTAATATATTATGTATTTTGTGATATATGACCTTATAAAGCAAAACTGATCTGGTTATTACCCTGTTTTAGACCAGTTATATGTTTTATATTGTTTGAAGTCCTTAAAGGCAAAAATGATAAAAATTGTAAAGATGAAAAATATTCCATTTTAGCTTATATAAGTTTCTAAAAGATTTCATTGTAAGATAACCTACACGTTGTAAGTTATATATTTTTAAATTTGGTAATGTTAAACTACCTATGGGCATAACACATAACACACTTTGAAATAGCACCAAAAATTATACAATGCTCCAAAATTCTAAAATTGTAATATATTACATATTAACTTTAATTATAAATAAGAATCATATAATTTTGACAAATATAAAAAAAGTTATAGGCTTAACAATCTATAAAGATCACATTGCCATATAGAAAAACTCTAATTAGTTGTTTAAACTACGCATATGAACTTATTTAAGTTCTATTAAATTTATTTAGTTATCAATTGATCAATTATACTTTCAATTAGACTTAAAACAAATTGGAAACCCACAAATAGGAGATAAATAATAAGTTATGAATTGAATATCGAACAAAATGTGAGTTTGATTATCAAATGAATTTTCTAGTACATAACAAATGTTGCTTACTATGTGAATTATGAAATGACTTGTAATTATGTGTATTATATGATTGCCATGACTTGGTCTTAAAAATGAGATGATGAATCATTTTTGGACAAGTTTGTGATATAATTATGTCAAATGTATTTGTTATTTGTGATTGTGTTTGTGATATAATTGTGTTAAATGTATTTATCTAATTTATATAATGTAATGGTTGGCTAATAAATCGTTGCAAATGCATATGCGTATAGACTTAAAATGCGTTGTAACTAGCTAAATGATATTATAAAACAAAAGAAGAGATCTATGACTCAATCAAATGTTCAGATACAAAAGAAAATACTAATAACCTAACAAATGTGCAAATGATACAAATGACCAAACTAGCTAGTAAATATAAATGTTCATATGAAAATCCGGGGTAATGCCCGTTTAACTTGGTTATAACAAAAAGAAAATGACAAAGCATAAGTTGTAACAGTGTTTATATGATTTGATATTATTTATATATATATTATATTACTGAATGAAATGAAATATTAAATATGTTACATTTGTAATTGCTATTAATATTTGTTACTGCATATTGTTTAATACTTTAGAAATTATTTTCACTAAGTTGTAACTTACTAAATTGCATTATTTTTTAGGTAGAAAAAGTAGTAGTTCATTTTGAAATGCATATTATAAGTTATAGAGTTATAGATCAAAAGTTGCAGGCCAAGCCTCCCTACTCTCTCTTATTGTATTTCACAAGAGCATAAAAGCGTGTTATCTATGTTTTGGGTGAATATTTGCATATTTATAAATATAGTGAGTTTGTAGAATATGTGTTATCAATTTTAAACTCATAACTTAAAATATTTGGACAAAATATTTGGGGTATTAATGTATGTAGAATATCATCCAATATGAAATAATATAAAACAAATATCCGTAATGTGATCACAATCTCGCCTTATTTTTGTGATAAATTGATATAAAAATATATGAATTTTTAAATGTATAAGGTATTATAGACACAATCAACTAAACATGTCTATAAATATATATATATACAATACGAGATATAATTATATATGAATATTAATATAATTATAAAAATAATAGCTATACAATATTGATTTATATTTATTTATATATAAAATATACTAATACGATTCATTTGAACATAATGTGTTATAAATTTATTATATTTAAATATTTTATATATTTTGACTTTAAAATAATTAGATATTTTATATATTTTTAATTGTGTTTTAACAGGTTAAGTAGGTAAAATATATTTATGACACAGTTTTTTCAATGTTTTAATCGTGTTGACATAATTATGATCTATATCCGTTAAGTTTAAATGCATATCCGTCGAAGTTTGTATCGTTTTGTGTCATTTAATCGTGTCATGTCACAAATTGTCAAGTCTAGTGAATTATGACGATAAATTTACTAGTTTATTGATTAGAATTTAATTGTTTATCGTTTTGTACTTTATGATTCATCACATATTCATCATTTATAGGTTTAATGTTTATATTTTGATTGCACATCATTTCGAACTTGATTATTTGTCATTTTGAATATGATTGTTCATAATTTTGAATTTGAGTATTGATTGCATATTTATTACTTATAATACATTTTTTTATTATTTATTAAGTTATTTAATTATTTAATTACTTATTAATATTTAAATTAATTAATTTAATAAATAATAAAATTAATTTAATTAACAAATACTATCAGATTAATTTTTTTATAAATTTATATATTTTTTTATTTTTATTTTTGTATATAACATGATTACTGTAACATGATATAATTATAAGTTGTCCCATAGGAAGTACATCAGATAAAATAAAAATATTTTTATAGTTTTTCTACGGTGAAAAAAAAAATCCCTAGATTATAGATCGGTTAAAAATATTTATTTATGATTTCATTGATTATATAACTCCTCTGGATAATATGTTAAATTTATATTTTCACCCCTCTTAATTTCTGTCTGCCACTCAAGATTTTGGTTAACCATTTTTTCTCTGCCACCCCTACAATCAACGGCGTGTTTCCATCTGCTGTTCTTGGAGAACATCCACTCTTGGTTCATAAGTGAGCAAGTAACCTGCTTTGGTTTCAATAAATTTGAGATTTGGGTGAAATTTTAGTGTCTGGTTTCAATAAATTTAAGATTTTGATAGTCAATCTGATTAGATTGTGATCTGATTTTCGCCGTAATCTCGTTTTAATTTTGTCTTGATTCAATTTCATTCGGATTTATGTGAACTGTCTGAAAGAAAACCCATCCTTTCCTTTTGCTTTCTTCTTCGAATTGTTCAGGATCCAGGTATATGTCTATTAGCATTTCAGATCTTCAACTATTTCATCCATTTGATTCTCATTTTTCCGTCCCTTAGTTCTTGTCACTGCGTTTACACGATTTTTGGTTGCTAATTCCGGATTTAGTTCCAATTCTGTAATTATAAATTTCTTGTAATTTTTTGGCTTCCGATCTGATATTTTTCTGCTGCTCCGACATATTTGATGTTTCAATTGATTATATCTATAGATCTGATTTAGGCTATTCTTCATTATTGTTACACTGTAGATTACCTTAGCTACTTCGGATCAATATCACTGAAATTTAGCCGCTACTATGCTTTTTTCTTCTGGTTTAATTTTCTCCTCATTGCTACTTTACGATGCTAACTGGATTTTCATTTTCCAGGACTAAGTATAACTCTTCCGAGGTCTATTTAATCAAAATGGTAACTATTTTTTTCTTCAATTCTTTTGCCTTCTCCTATTCAATCTTGTGAGCTTAACTTCGTGCTTATCTTTTATTTTAATCACAGGTTGTGCTTGCTGCTTCCATAGTGACCAAGTCTGGGAAAGGTTAGTCTTTGCCTCTTAGATTCCTATTTCTGGATGGAAGTATTCCGTTATATTTGTTTATATATTTTGTTTCTAAACTCCATGTAGCCCTCCAGCAATTTATTTATGAGTACAAGTGTAATGTGCATCAGATCTATCTATCACACAATGGTGATTTTTTTTTTTTTTTCTTAACTTTGTTCACTAAGTTAATGCACAAAAAAAACTTGTTCAAATTACATAATTAAAATTTTTCCTCCAATCTTCCTCCTTTTATTTTTTCTCTCTGCATGATGTAATATGTTTCTCAAAACTTGATTAGTAATGTATTAGTTATCCTTAGTCTGGTACCTTAGGTGCCTTCATTTTGTTTGATAGTAATCAATGTAAGGAAACAATTTAAAGGTGCTTTGGTTGACATTTTGGCTTTGAATGCAGTGCTTGTTTCTAGGCAGTTTGTGGACATGTCTCGTATGAGAATTGAAGGTCTTCTTGCAGCCTTTCCCAAGTTGATAGGAACTGGAAAGCAGCATACATATGTTGAGACTGAGAATGTGCGATATGTTTACCAGCCAATAGAGGCTTTGTATTTGTTACTTGTGACAAATAAACAAAGCAACATTGTTGAAGATTTGGGGACTCTGAGGCTGCTATCTAAGCTCGTATCCTTCTTCTTTTAGTCTATGATAAACCATCATGTTCTTAAATTATGTCATGGAATTCTATTGCAATGATTTTTGGATGCTTTGGAGCTGCGTTAACTTCCTTTTCCCTGTTTTCTCCACGTATTTGTGCTCTTGCCTTCCAACCTTTTATGTTATTATTTTTGTATTTGAACTTGTTTCTTAGTTTTATTTGAACTTGTTTCTTATTCTCAATCTTTCGTGGTAAAACATTGAAATGTTTGAAGCATATCTGTTGGATATTTTTATTGATGATGCAGTGATATCATTTGATTCCTTAAGTGTTTCTAGGTGCCTGAGTACTCTCTCTCTCTCGATGAAGAGGGTATTAGCAAGGCAGCTTTTGAGTTGATTTTTGCATTTGATGAGGTCATCTCCCTTGGACACAAGGAAAATGTTACTGTTGCCCAGGTTAAGCAGTACTGTGAGATGGAGAGTCATGAAGAGAAATTGCACAAACTGGTACTCCAGAGCAAGATCAACGAGACCAAGGATGTCATGAAGCGTAAAGCTAGTGAGATTGACAAAAGCAAGGTATCTATTCAAGGTTCTGTATATGAAAAGAAGAATTGAAAAGAAGATTTATGTTTTTTTTTTTTTTTGGGTATGTCCCTAATGTGGTTCACATTTTACAGATTGAAAAGAATAGAGGTGACAAAGGAGGATTTATGTCCTTACAGTCAATGGGCTCTGGAAGAATTGAGAATAAGTTTAGTGATATGAGCATTTCTAGCAGTGAAGGTGGTTTCGGAAGTGGTTCTGGCTTTGGTTTGACCACTGATATTGACTCATTTTCTGGCAAGTCTAAAGGTTTGTTCTGTTGCCTGAAGGAACTCCTCTAGATGTGTTTGATTTTGGTAAATTTTTGTGATTGTTATGTCCGGTAGATGCTTAAATTTCATCTGAACTACCTATGAATTTTAACTGTTGATGATCTGTGCAATTTTTGATGAATTTATATTTTGTATTCTTGAATTTTATGATATGTTGTTGGTGGACAAGGGAAAAGAGCTCTTGGGGGAGTTCTTGATGAATTAATAATTTTGATGATTTGGGTTTGGCATGTGAGTTTTGGCCATTGTATTCAGTTTTATTATTTGTGTGGTATTGCTTAATTGGTATAGGCATCATAATTTTGGGCATTTTTTGGTTTTTCTGTGCCTGTACCTATCAAGGCAAAAGGCATTTCGAAGTTTTACAAAAGGTATTGAATTAATTTCAATCCAAGTTTTAAAATCTTTCTTCGTCTATCATCTATATCTATATGTCTCGATTTGTTCATTCATGTTCTCTCTCTCACTCTCTCTTCTTTTCTCCGTATTTGCTTTCTCCTTATTTTTCATTAATGGTCTGATGCCTTTTAGGCTTTAATAGTAACTTTGGGTTTTCTCACCTTACTGGTTGCTCCCTCTTTTTTTTTTGTTGTTGTCAATATTAGCATATTCTTTCTTGTTGGACTTATTCTTATGCATTAAAGAGAAGATATTCTTGTTGCTAGGTCGTCAACCTTCATCTGCCATAGCTCCCCCTAAAGGTCTTGGCATGAAGCTTGGTAAAACCCAAAGGACAAACCAGTTTTTGGAATCATTGAAAGCAGAAGGTGAAGAGATTCTTGAGGATGTCCAGCCAAAGGCAGGCCAATCCAGGTTGGCTGCCCCACCGCCAACTGATCCCGTCTCGTTGAATGTTGAGGAGAAACTGAATGTGACTCTAAAACGGGATGGTGGAATGAGTAACTTTGATGTTCAAGGGCAATTGTCACTTCAGATTCTCAACCAAGAAGATGGACTAATCCAAGTTCAGGTTCTCTATTCCCACCTGCACAACTCCCCTCTCTCTCTCTACACGGACACAAACTCATCGATGCTTTTTATTTGCCTTGCCCTGTTTACTTGCTTGCATTCATATGCAACACCTAGGTGCATAATTTAGGTATTAGTTTGTGTAACTATAATTGTTCATGCCCATCTGATCCAAAGTAATAAAAGCTAGTGTTAGGCAAGTGGCAAAAATATTTTATATTCTGTCAACAGAGTGGTATATTAATGTCAATGTTGTAGTAACTTTTGGGTTAAGGGGACACAAATTTTCCTGAGAAACTAATCACCACCAAAATGAAAAGTTTTCTCAAGTAACTTTTATGTTAAAAAATCGCCAATGACTTTTCAAAATTTTCGACTTATTTGTTAATAGTCCGTGATTTTGCTGTCCTCAGCCACATGCATATTTGTATTTCCCTCTTTTGCTAAGTATAATTGGTATCATTAGAAATATAGATGATAGAGTAAAATAGTAGCAGAGTGATTTGGAAATCATTATTTTTGAGCTGGTTCTATACTCTGTTCTAGGTCTCAAGATGGTTTTGTTTTTAATTTTGGTAAGCTCTATGGTGTCAGATGTATTGACCCTATTCAACTACTTGTTGATAATTAATTATTAAAGCGAATCACTTGTGAACAGTATGTTACATGTTGCAACTTGCTGTGCAATATTGAATTGTTTTCGATTAATTCGATTAATGAGCTGCAATCGCATAGTTCTGTTGTATGCAAATGATCTATGACAATGCAAATGCAAATTTAAAATGCTAAACACTGTACTCAATGTTGAGCAGAGTATTTTCATATCTTCAATAATTGATTCTCTGCTAGCTGTACCATTGGCTCTTATCATTATAGTAAGCTCTTTCCTTATTTACAGATTGAAACTGGAGCAAATCCTGGCATACTTTTCAAGACACACCCCAACATAAATAAAGAATTATTTGCCAATGAAAATATTCTAGGATTAAAGGATCCCAATAGGCCTTTCCCCACTGGTCAAACTGGTGATCCAGCAGGTGTTGGCCTTTTGAAGTGGAGAATGCAAAGTTCAGATGAATCAATGGTACCATTGACAAGTGAGTGCAAGTTGGGAAGCAGATAATCCTGTTGTTATGTTGTTACTGATGAGTGTGCTGATGATTGACTCAATGTGTGTTTTGCAGTCAACTGCTGGCCCTCTGTTTCTGGAAGTGAAACTTTCGTTAACATTGAATATGAAGCTTCATCCATGTTTGATCTGCGAAATGTTGTGATCTCAGTGCCTCTTCCATCTCTTCGAGAAGCACCAGTTGTTAAGCAGATTGATGGAGAATGGAGGTGAGAATATGTGTGTGTGTGTGGTTAGTGTTGGCTGCATTCTTGTGGGCAGAAGTTTTTTATAGTGACATTTGATTCTTTTTGTTCTTTCTTGGTGCTGACTTCTGGTGGTGCTGAAGTTAGGTGATGCTTCCATCACCTTTTTTTCCCCCTTAAAGTGTAATGTTGAATGAAAGGATGCAAATTGTGTATTCCAGGTGCAAGGACAGCAATTTAAGTGTCAAGTGCCCAGCGTTTTAACCAACGTTTTACTGTTGTTAGTGGTACTATTAGAAGCCTATATTTTGGCAAACCTATAAAAAGTTGGAGAATTGACGTGACATAAAATGCTATATACTAAAAGGAGTTTACTCTGTTATTTTTCATATTTTTTTTTACATGGTAGTGTGGCCACTTTGTCTTACCTTCTTTAAAGGTTTTTATTTTTCATAATTTAGTTGTAATCTCAGGTAAAGCAAAAAGTTAATAATGTTTTTTCAAACCTGCAGGTATGACTCGAGAAATTCGATTCTGGAGTGGTCACTTCTTCTAATTGATAACTCTAACCGCAGGTACGCATATTGTTGGTATACTCTTTACTTTCAGATTATATGTGCTTGATATGCATGTCATCTGTTTTGCTTTGAAATGCCACTGTGTTTTGTTGGCAGTGGATCATTGGAGTTTGTTGTGCCTACAGCAGATTCTTCAGCATTCTTCCCTATTTCTGTTCGGTTTTCAGCGGCTAGCACATACAGTGACCTAAAGGTTTGTCTTCCCTTTTCTTCTCGTGTTGTTTCATCAAACATTTTACTGAACAATACTATGGTTGTCTTTAACTTGTTAAAGATTTTTGTTTAATATATACAATTGGGAAACGGAAGCACAGGACACATGGTAGAAATAGATTTGAAGTATAATACTTGGACGAAGTATTAAGATATTGCTAATGTGCATATAATCGCCATGTTATTGCTACAAAATGAAGCTCTTTCCACATTGTCTTTATGCTATAGAAGTTGAAGAAAGAAGAAAACATTTAACACTTAATTGTATTCTAAAAATAGTTTCATATCTGTGATATAATTCAAAATTTTTGGCATTAATTTTGCAGGTTGTTAATGTTCTGCCTCTGAGAGGTGGATCTCCGCCCAGGTATGGTCAGAGAACGCAATTGGTCACCGAGAATTACCAAGTGATCTGAATCAGCTGTTCTTTTTATTTCTTTCTTTCTTTCTTATTTCCTGAATTTGGTGATAGCTTGAGCCAACTCTAATGCAGCTGTGCTCTTTTTCCTTATGACCTCGATAGTTTTATGGCGTTTATGATGTTTTTCATACAGTGAAGCTCATTTGCTCTGCCTATCATATATGCTGTGTTTGCTACTTGCTATTGTCCAGGCAAATTACAGAATCTTACTATTTATTTTTTAAATAAAAACTAAATAGTTCTATCAGAGTGCTGTGGGATAAAAGGTCAAATTTACTCCGTATGTTGTTAAATTAATAAATATGAAACACGTCTTGATCTCTTAATTTGTTGATTTTATTTTATTGAATTTTTATATTATTGTATTATGCCTTAATAACTAATAGAAGGAAAAAAAAAACAAATTATACATAATTCTCATAGAAGTTTTAATTTTGATATCTAAAAATAAGAGGAATTCTTAGGTAGACTATTAACAATAGACTAATCCAAGAAAAATAAGACATCAATTGAAAATAAAAAAAAAAGTCCACAAATATGACATTTCATGATATGTATAGTAAATAGTGAGAGATTATGAGACAAAAAATCAATCCACTTGGTACAACCCAAAGTCCGGGAGTACTCTAAAAAAGAACCTTTCCTCTCCCAAGCCGTTTTGAGTTAAGAAGATGCGAAAACGCCTCTATATCTATAAGAACGGTGCGTTCCGAGGTGTGAAGATGTCATCTAATAATTTATATTTTAAAATTAATTTTAGCTGCAAGAGTAAAAGTAAAAAAGAAACAAAGGAAAGAGAGAGAACATCCCAATTCTTTTCACTGTGCTTTCCTTTTTCTTCTTCATCTACCTGTGTTCTTCTTCTTAATATGTTTTTGTAAGTTTTTTTTCGACTTCCCTTTACTGCACTTTCCTTCTTCCTGGCTCATTAACCAAGCGATTTACCTTCCATAGTCCTTGTTCATCAACATTAAAGCGTATCATGGCCTTGCACTCAGTTCTAGTATCTAGCTCATTAAAATTTGATTCATCAAATCCATTATCAAGTTTCATGCCTTCCTTTGGGCAATAATAATCTTTTGTTTTGATATTTTTTGTACCAGGATAATATAATTGTTTTCCTTTTCTAACACTGAATCCTCTGCAAAATTTATAATTTCGATATAATTCATATGCTTCTTCTTCACTATGAACCGCCTTCCTCCATAATTGGTTGCTTGTAATATTTTGATTTGAGATATTAACAGCGCCTCTAATGGATTCATCATTCTTCCTAACTGTTTCTTTGTCACTTGTAGTTTTAAAATCTTCGGTCTACATAAGTTTTATTGTATATCAATTGTTATTTGTCAAGCTATATAACAATTCACAAATATCAATTGTTCCAACACAAAATAATTACTAATTGATGCTCAACATGCTTACAATTTATAATAAAATAAAAAAAGTAAAGCAAAATTTGTTATTTAATCATTGCATAATTCCATTAAAATACAAAGTGCTGTAGCAAAATAGCATGAACAATTATATACCAATTCATACAATGAATATATATTATTTATCTATCTTTACTCCTTTGCAATAAGAGACAACAGTTCTTAAAAAAAAAGAATAAAAAAATCCTTGATATTAAATAATCCTCGGTAACATAGCTAAAATATAGAAAGCTAAAACGTAATAAAGAAAGCAAAGGCATAATAAAAAGAAAAAAAAAATTAATAACTCAGTTTCAACATGGTTACGTTCAAAGCTTCCTAAGCTAATATCACCTGCATGATGAACATTCCAAACATAATGCCCATTCAGAATTTCAGTTGGAGCATATATATTTCATTGCTAAAGTTAAATTAAAAAAAAAAAAAAAAAAACCCTCACACAAATAGATGGAGAAGAAGAAGAATTGGAATGGTTTCTCTCTTTCCTTTGCTTCTTTCTTTTTTCAAATTTTTACTTTGATAGCTAAAGTTAATTTTTAAATATTAATTATTAGGTGACATCATTAATTGAATTTTTATTACTGATGTGGTAGACATATAGTTTATTTAAGAATTTTTTCTATAAACAAATTTTTAAAAAACTAATAGTGGATTTTCATATTAATTGAGATAATGCATGTTCATTCGATACTGTATGAATTTCAAACACTGCAATATAATGTATCATGTTTAAAACATTTTTTTTATATGAATTCTATGTTTAGTAGTCTAATGGTTTTGTATAAGGATTTAAAATTTTTGTAGGTTACCAACAACATTCAAATCCCTGCCTTTCTAATGTTATCTCAAAAGGCATTTTTATCAAAGGAGAAAAAGATTCATTGTTAGTGTTTTAAAATGTGTTTGTAGTCGTAATTTATTAAAATCTCTAATTTGTCCAAAGAAAAAAGTTTGTCTTTTTTTTTTTTAATTCAGTAAATTTAATTTTAAATTATTAATATTTGTTAACAAATTTATTCCCTGTAATGAATGATGACTAATACAAGTAAAATTACAAAATTAATTATATTAGGCAATATGACAAGATTTTTATTTATTTAAAGTTTAAACAAATAAAAAATGTTATTTTAATTTTCTTTATTTATCAATTATGGAAAAAGTAAAAAGAAAAGCAATTAAATTTACAAGCAAACAAAATGAATATATTTTTAGCCAAATAATGTAACTAAAAAGTATATTTTCATGGAAAACTGAGTTGCCTTTAAATGAGTATACTTTCGTCGATGGAAACCGGACATTCTGCCAAACAACAGTAAATTCCAATTAAACCCCAAAAGATAATTGGAAACTCAGACAAGCAAAGGCAGAGCCAGTAAGGAAACTTAAAATACTCTCTCTCCCAAAAAGATAATTGTAGCGTTCATTTCGGCAAATTTGGCGCAAATCTTGGAGAGGGATAATGAGTCGGTATCATCACGATCCTAATCCATTCGATGAACAAGAAGAGGTCAATCCTTTCTCGGTAATTTCTATTCCTTCTTCAGATCTGCCAATAATTCTTTTTTTTTTTTTTTTTTTAATTTCTCTTTCTCCTTCTTTAGTTTTGGTTCGGGTTTTTAACGTATTTCAGTATCTTTTTTTTTGCTTAAAAATTTTTTATGTTGGCTATATTTAGTTGTTTGTTTTGGTATCTTGATCTGATTTTCATCTGGATCTCTTTCAAATTTTTACTGATTTTGCTTCGCTTTCAATACACTGCCAATCTGCCTCATTTTCTCTATTTAACTTGGGTTGGTGCACTCACTGGGGTTTTTTTAGAATGGTACGACAACTCCTGGATCAAAGACACGTATTCCTCCCTTGGGGCCTCAACCTGCAGGATTTGGCCACAATGATGCAACAGTGGACATTCCTCTTGATACACTCAATGTAATTAAGTTGCTGTTTCCTCTTTACTTCCCTACTTTTGCATGCAGCTGACTGATCTTCTGATTTCTGCATTCTACCGTGTTGAATAATATAGGATCCCAAGAAGAAGGGGAAAGAGCTTGCAGCATGGGAAGCAGATCTCAAAAGGAGGGAAAAGGTTAAATTTCAATCTATAATTTATTGTCTGGTATAAACACAGGTCTCATCAGTCTGCTGCTTGATTGTCTTTAATATTTGGTGTCGTCACTTTGAAAGATATTATTATATACTGCCTTTAGATCTATTGTTGAGGTTTTACTGTGGTTATCCTGTTGCAGGAAATCAAAAGGAGAGAAGATGCTGTTGCAAAAGGTAAACAAAACATTACAACCCACCAGTGTTTGTTGTTTGTGGAATTCTCCGTTTTTTTTGTGCACTGATTACATATCTTTTTTGTTCTTGATGTTGTATCAGCTGGTGTTCCTGTGGATGATAAAAATTGGCCTCCATTTTTCCCTATCATTCATCATGATATAGCAAATGAAATACCTATACATGCTCAACGGCTGCAGTATTTGGCTTTTGCAAGTTGGTTAGGTATAAGACTATTGTTCTCTTTCTTCTTTGTTTAAAGTTTAATAGCCATATTTTTGTTTGCTGTGAGATTTTTCTAAATGCAGATCTGATTATATACTTGTGTAAGCAGGTAGCAATTTTTTTCAAAATCATAAGTAGCATACTAATTAAGCCTATTATACTTTTACACCTCAAGTAAGGTAAGTGATGTCCTTTGCATACAAACCAATAGCATATCTGGAATGTACTTTGTCCAGGCAACTGCAGGAAGGAAAAGAGGAGAGGATCAGGCTTATATACATGTTCAGCATACAGGCTTTTCTAAAGCTTGTTTCTGTTATTTTGCAAGTAGAACATTAGCGCTTATTTGTTGCTTTTCATATCGAACTTTTTTTCAGGGGAGGGGCTCTTTCTAGACTAGATAGAATTTTGATTTTTGTGGCATTTGCTAAATTAATTTCCTCATATTTTCTATAGTTTTTATTAATATTGGGAGTATTGATTTATTGCACATTTGTTTTAACTTACATTTAATTATGCATCAGACACAGAGGAAGACTTTAAGGTTATTAGATCTCAACAAAAGGACTAGAGTAGGGTGATTGGTGGTCGGAACAGTAGAAAATAATTAAGGGTAAAAAGAAACCCTTAAAACGAATATTCTAAATCAAAGGGAAAGAACATACAATACGTCAATTGACTACAGGTATCCTATTTTATAAAGTACAACTTGCAGCAAATACCTATACTCTTTTACTTTTGTATATGCAGGTATAGTTCTTTGTCTGGCCTTTAATGTAATTGCTGTGCTCGTCAATTGGATTAAAGGTGGAGGTAATTAATTTTTTTTAACTCTGTTAGCGTATTTTTAATGGGGATATATGTCCCAGATCTGCAATGAAATTTGAGTTATCTGACAAGTTTCATATATGCAGGAGTCAAAATTTTTCTGCTTGCATCAATCTATGCTTTATCTGGAATACCTATGTCTTATGTTTTATGGTATAGACCTCTTTATCGTGCAATGAGGCAAGTATCTAGAATTGATTATTTTTTATTTGATTCTGTGGTGGAAATAAAGAGTATATCAATGGCTGATGAAATGAATTCTTTTGTCTTTGCTTAAGTTACATTTCGACATTCTTTTTATTTGATTCTATTGTATTATAAATTAGTTGGTAGTCAACGGAAGTGGTTGGTTTTTTACCATATCTGATTTTGTAGTTAGATTTTTGTTTTCCATTTGTCCTTTGATTTTAAAGTTCTTATTCCTGGTTTGGGTTGGAAAATTTACTAATCTTTATTGACTGGTATTACCAGAAAAAATTACACCCTAGTGGATTTTAATCTCACTATCGAGGTTATGGATAATTGAGTTTTAACATACTGAATTGGAAATACCATGTTTAGTGAAACAAACAGTCTCACCAAACAAGTGTTTATTATTATTAGGGAAAATTACTATTTACCCATATAGTTTGATATAATACACTAGTATTTTTTGAAATTTGAAAAATATACGATTTGCTCTCTCTATTTTATTTCCGTTAAACTATATAGTCATTTTGTTTAATTTTAAAGTATTTACCGTTAGTAAGAAAAAATATTTCTTTTGCTCAGGAAGATACTAATACGATACGTAAAACTTCAAAGATGTATTAGTACAATTAATCAAATTTGCAAGGGGGTATTAATGCAATATGTCAAATTTTTAGGGGTAAATAGTATACTTTTCAAATTTCAGGAGGTACTAGTGTATTATGTCAAGTTACATGGGGCAAATCGTATATTTTTCAAACCTTAGAGAGGTATTAGTGTATTATGTCAAATTATATGGAGTAAATACTAAATAGTAATTTTCTCTTATTATTATTATTATTTTTTTTTGTTACTATTATTTTTTTTTGGGAATGGATTTTTTTGTAGCACAAAAATAAGCAATAATTCATTTTCTAATTGAAACTAATTTAGTACCTATAGAACATTATACTTTTTTCTTGTCATACTTATTTTATTTGAATGCCCTGTCCTGAGTCCTGCATTCAAGGACCGAATATTTATTCATTATGTGCCAATTCCATTACTGGGCCAGCTACACATTGATTCTTGGCAGCTGGTTGACCTGCGTGGTGATTCACAAACAAGCTAATTGTGTTGACAACAATATAAATAATTAGTTGGATTACATCTGAAATTAAAATTCTATGTTAGCAGGAGAAAGCATGTTTTGTCATGCTGATTTTTTTTTCTCTTTAATGGCTCCTTGCAGGACAGATAGTGCACTGAAGTTTGGCTGGTTTTTCCTGTTCTACCTGGTGAGTCTTAGCCTCCACAACTGGATAATGTGTCAATCTTGTACTCACTGGAAATTTCTACTTATATTTCAATGCATGTGTTCCATTGCAGCTTCACATAGGCTTCTGTATATTTGCTGCTATTGCTCCTCCTATAGTCTTCCATGGGAAGTCATTAACGTAAGTTCTCGTGTTCCACAGTTTTGAATTACAGTCAGGTTAAATTCTGAAAGTTGATTTGCGGTCTTCCTTGGCTTGCATAGTTACAAGTACTAACTTTTGTGCATTGTAAAAATTACAGTGGCATCCTTCCAGCAATTGATGTCATCTCTGATCATTTGTTGGTTGGGGTAAGTTGGATATCTTTGGCACACCCACTCATTTTATTTATTTTACTAGTGGTGCAGGTTAAAACATTACTTCGTAATGGTTGGTGAGAAATACTTGTAACTGCTGGTACATCTTAGGAAGGTTGATAATTGATTTTTCGAAGATCAATAAATTTATCCTTCAAAAATATTTTATTCGACTCAATCTGATTCCTTGTATTTTAAATGAAAATTTTTAGCTAATGCTTTTATTCTCACCCTTGGTTTTGAATGTTTATCACAATTTTACTAGTGATGTACTCAAAAGTACTAGGGAAAACTTCTAACGAGGAAATGGATTACTGGAATGAGTAAAAGTTTAGAATATCAGAATGTGGTAAAACTGAGAATAAACTAGAGAAGTGTATTTTTCAGGATCCTGATATTCAGTGTTGTGTTAGAAAAATCTAAAAATACTAGGGTAAGCTTCTTTATGAGGAAATAATTTTCAGGATTGATTCTGCTGACATTAATTGGCAATCAAATATTCAAAAAATTAGAAAATTATTTTTTCATGACCAGTGTATCATGGTTGTTTATATTATTTTCAATGTCAATTAATTTGACACATTTGTGGCTGATTGTGATAGGTCACTATAATTTAAACATTTTTAATTGGAAGATGTTGTGATTCTTTAATAACAAATATACAATTTGTTAGAATAACATAGTTTAAAAAATTTCAATTCATGTAGATGCTTAGTGCCATGTTGTTAACTTGCTTTTCTTCTTTTTGTCCTATAAAAGTTGATTGAAATTAATGGTGCTTTCATTGTGATGCAGATTTTCTACTTGGTGGGGTTTGGCTTGTTTTGCTTAGAGTCTCTTCTTAGCTTGTGGGTTTTTCAGGTTAGATGGGATCCATAAACATCCATTGAAATAAATTTTTATAACTATTGCTATTAATTTCAAATTAATTGTGAAGATTATAAGAGATTGATTCAAATAGTTTCAACTTGATTCATTCCATATATTATATTATTCAAACAAAATTTCATGGTGTTGTGAGAGCCAGTCCTATGCAACTCAATTTAAATGCATATTGTTTCGTTGCAGAAACTCTGTTCATCTGACTTTGGTTTGTGGTGTGCTACTTTTTGTGCAGAAAATTTACTTGTATTTCAGGGGGCATAAATGAGACCATTTAAGGTTTGTGTTCCAACTCAGTTTTCAAGTATTACTTGTCTGAGTGGTTCAGCATATTCTTATTCTTATGTTCCTGTGATGATGGGTCCAGTTATACAATTAGAGGAGTGCTTAGTGTATTCTAGAAATTAATCTATTTAGCTTCGACATGAATCTGTCTGTTTATTTTTCTGTACTTTTTTTTTCCTTTTCTATATATATATATATATATATAATATTACATCTATAAAGCAATGAATTTTTTTGTAAGTGCTTGGTTGGTGGATCCTAGTGGGCTGCATTGAGTGGCAACCGCATTTTGAGTAAATTTTAAGCTCGCGTTTCTGACGCAGCAAACACATTCATGAATGATGAACACTAGATTTGTGCGTACATGCATTCTCTGTTGATTGTATTTTATTTATATAACTTGCTATTCATATAATCTGATCGTGTTATTTATAGATTGATTGATAAAGATAGACCAAAATATATATATATATTTTCTAGTTATATGTATGCATCATCAATCTGAAGCTAATTCAACTCTTCGTTGTCCGTTGTGCTCTCATCCATTGTTCAAGCCTACTATAGAGAATACAAGAATGGATGAGCGTGGACTGGATGGAGAGAAAGCTCCTCTATTGGGTTCAGTATGAGCAAAAACATTCCTTTAAAATGTTGGATATGTGTTTGGTTGAAGTGAAAATGAAATAGAAAATTAATGGTTTAGTTGAAATAGATGCCAAGTTTAGTTATGTTCGGGAAAAACTTTTGGGAATCATATGTATAGTGGTTAATTTCATCTATGATTATTTAATTTTGATATAACTGCAGTAAAGTTAGATAGATTATGTTTGGATGGAAGGATTTCAAATAAAAATTTTTGAACAATCTACAGATTTATGCAAAATTTATCGTTTGATTATTTAAAATATGTCAAAATTTAAAATGACGGAATTTTTTTTATTTCAAAATTGTTCCAAATAAATTAATAATATTTTAAATCTATTTTTAATTCTTAAAAAAATAAAAATTAATTTTCTTTTAACTTCAGCTAATTGTTTTATTATTATTATTATTATTATTATTATTTTTGTATAATATTGTATTAATATGCATTAAATTATTAATAAAAAAATATTTTTAAACATTATAATATATAATAATTTTATTTTAAAAATTTTTAAATATAAAGTGGAATTAATTATATATGCTTAATTAATAATAAATTATTAATATTTAATAAAGAAAAAAATTAAAAATTAATTGTTAAATCTATGGATTGTAATTATTGAATCAAATATGAATATAAGAATAATTACATTATCTATGAATTTTATGGTCATATCAAATGATTGAATTATTATAATCCATAAATTTTATAATTTATAAATTTTATGAAATTTATGAATTTTAAATTTTCTCAATATAAGCAGTGATGTAATTTTTTTTGCTCAATAAAAGTTATAAAATTATGGTTTAGTTTTATTAAAGTTATTTTAGATAATTTTTTAACTGTCAACAACCGGAAAAGTCGTGCTTGTATCTAGTTGGTATATAAAACATGTCATGTCATTGTATAAGTTAAATGGAACGTAACTATACAGATTAAATATAATTCTGGTATTCCAATTGGCATGACATCATTTTTAATTTTTAATTTTGAATTGGATGTTGAGTTGTAAATATACATCATGCTCTATTTGACTTGTTTAGTGATATAACATGTTTCATGTGCCAACTGAGATGTTAATATAATTTTTTCAATTGTTAACTGCTGAAAAATCGTAAAAAGTAACTTTATTGAATTAAATCATAGTTATGTGACTTCTATAGAATAAAAATTATATAATTTTACTGCAATAATATCAAAATGACTATAAATGAAATTAAGTTCATGTATAACATAGGATATTATAAAAATGACTCGAAGATTGTTTATATTCTTACAATTTAATAAGAGGTTTCAAATTCGAACTCTAGATATACAGCTATTTTAAAATTTTTGAGGTTTTTGGGATTTTATTCTCCATGCTCTGATACGATATCAAAATTTTTTTTTAAAAAAGCAATATTTTTTCTGTAACAATTAACTTATTGCTTCCATGGCTCAGAGGGTTCTGAGTTTGATGAGGAGTAAAAATTATCGTAATATTCCAAATGAAAATTGTAAAGTGAGATGTGAGGAAGAGATGAGTTCAAAGGATGCCAAGCAGAAATCGAGGGTTTGTAAAATGTGGACTGCAACGAAATTGGATATAATATATTAATATTTTTTTTAAATTTAAAAATTATATTATTTGTTTTTTTTTATCATGTTATATTAATATATTTTTTTGTTAGAAAAATGTTACTTGTTGAAGTTTTAAGTATTGTATTAATATTTTACTAGGCTTACCTATTATACTATTATTTTCTAAAATTTGAATTATTATACTAACATATTATAAGTAAAAAAAAATATTTTTTATAACTAATAGTAAATATTTTAAAATTTAATAAAAAAAATTTTATAGTTTAAACGGGTAAACCGTATAATTTTAAAATTTCAAAATAATATTAATAAAATATTTTAAATTTCAAAAAATAAATAATAATTTATATATATATATATATATATAACCTCAGAAATTCCACGGTAAATGACTCGTATCAAATCTCTAAACTGCATTCACCACCCTAAACCCCTCATCTTCAACTAGCCACCATCTGAATGCCACGTGGCATACTAAATATCCAAACACCAAGCTTCTCCATACCCTCTGTCTATCACAAACGCCATCACCTCATCAACAATTCCATCTTTTCTGAATAAATATTACAAAAAATATCTGCTACAGTTTTTGTTTTGAGAGTTGGGACAATATAGTTTTTTAAAAAAGGAAAAAAAAAAAAAAGACAATTATGTCCATATTTTTATTGATTTAATGTATTCCCACCTTAATATGACCTCCAAATTTGTCCAAAACAAGGGGAGTCATAGAAACCCATAAAACAATAAACAAGAAGACACATCAGCTTCCCATCACCAGTTTTTTTCCCATACAAACTGCCATCTGTTTTCTTTCTCTCTTTCTTATTCACTTCAGCCTCTCTTTTTTCCTTTGATAATATAATATTACAAGCTAAGCTAAAGTATCTATACATTCTATTGCATATTCTCTCTCTCTCTCTCTCGTCAAAAAAAAAAAAGAAAAAACTAGCTTGTTAGCGAGCTGAAAGAATTTCCTAAAATTTGAGAGGAAGAAAATGGCAATGTATTCAATATACACAACCCAATCTCTGAATTCAACATGCTCAATCTCCACGCAATTGGGTTTTTTGAACCAAAAACAAGTAGTGTTTTATAGCACAAGTAGTAGTAGTTGTAACAACAAAAGAAGCAAGAGAGGGAGCAGTAGCTTGATAACATGCTCAACTTCAGCAAATGAATCACAGACAGTGGTGATTGGATTGGCAGCAGATTCAGGGTGTGGAAAGAGTACATTCATGAGAAGATTAACAAGTGTGTTCGGTGGAGCGGCAGAGCCACCAAAAGGAGGAAACCCAGATTCTAACACACTCATAAGTGATACCACCGCTGTTATTTGTTTGGATGATTATCATTCACTTGATAGAACCGGAAGGAAAGAAAAGGGAGTCACTGCACTTGACCCAAGAGCCAACAACTTTGATCTTATGTATGAACAAGTCAAGGCTATTAAGGATGGGATTGCTGTTGAAAAACCTATTTATAATCATGTTACTGGTCTTCTGGATCCTCCTGAACTCATCAAGCCTCCTAAGATTCTTGTTATTGAAGGTCTTCATCCTATGTAAGTCTTTTTTTTTTTTTTTTTCATTATTATTATTATTATTTTATCTATTTCTCTCCTACATATTTTTCTTATCAAAAAGCAAACCAAGATTCCATGAAACTGAATTTGTTATTTTCTGAAAATTAAATAAAGAAAATATATAAAATATTATATTTACTGGACATATAATTTGATGTGTGAGACATTGATAATGCCACATATATAGTATTTGTGCATCCATAGATTCATATATATGATTATGAAAGGGATATGTTATGTTTCTAATCTTAATTGTAAGGCTACTCTTAAAACATGGCCCACCCCTTCAACTAATTTGATTTGTTTTTAGAAAAATCATATACGATATTAATATTGTATTTTTTTTATTATTGGAAATTTTCTTTATATAATTATATATATTATTAACTTTATTAATTGATAAACAGCAGAAGAGTATTATTTGGTGTATTCCCATTATTTTTCACAAATGAATTTCTACAAGTATATATCCCTTTAAAGTTAAGCTTGATATATGGGTTGTGATTAAATGAATCATTGAATTTGTGAGTGATACTTGCAAAATATGTGGTGTAGGTATGATCAACGTGTAAGGGACCTTTTAGACTTCAGTATATATTTGGACATAAGCAATGAAGTTAAATTTGCATGGAAAATTCAGGTAATATTGATGAACCATATTAGTTTATTTTTTTTAAAAAAAATTCAGGCAAAGTAATAATTTCTGGGAAATTAATGATTTATAAAAAATTGCAGAGGGATATGGCCGAAAGAGGGCACAGTCTTGAAAGCATTAAGGCCAGTATTGAAGCTCGCAAGCCTGATTTTGATGCTTATATTGGTAATTAAGTATTAATATAAATTAAAAAGTTATTTTAACTAACATGATGAATTGATGATGATGCTAAGGTGACAAATACAAGTTTAAGTGTTTGACGTGTTAATTTTTCCAAACTATTAAAGCAAAAAGAAAATGAAGGAAACTTTGAATAATGGAACAGATCCACAGAAGCAATATGCGGATGCAGTGATAGAAGTGTTGCCAACCCAACTGATACCAGATGACAACGAAGGCAAAGTTCTAAGAGTGAGATTGATAATGAAAGAAGGAGTCAAGCATTTCAGTCCAGTTTACTTATTTGATGAAGGCTCTACTATTTCATGGATTCCCTGTGGTAGGAAGCTCACTTGCTCTTACCCCGGCATCAAATTCTTCTATGGCCCCGACACTTATTTCCATCACGAGGTTTCTATCTATCCATCTATCTATCATTAATAGTTGAATGAGAGTAAATTTAATTAATACCAATATTGTTAATTTTTGGGTTTTTAGGTGTCCATATTGGAAATGGATGGGCAATTTGACAGATTAGATGAACTGATATATGTGGAAAGCCATTTAAGCAACATATCCACCAAGTTCTATGGAGAAGCAACCCAGCAAATGTTGAAGCATGCTGATTTCCCTGGCAGTAACAATGGCACTGGTCTCTTCCAAACCATTATTGGCTTGAAAATCAGAGATCTCTTTGAGCAAATTGTTACCAGCAGGGCCAAAACTCCTGTTCAAGCCAATGCCTAAGTAATTTGTCGAGTCCACCACTTCCTATCCTTCTCTCCTTTTAAGGAAAAAAAAACACTACTTAATAAGCCACTTGTACCATCTTCTTCTTCCTTTTGGTTTCAATTGAGTTTTAGGAAATTGCTCATAATATGTCTGATGTTGTGATTCCATTGGGATTTGTGTAATATAGAGAAACCAATGCAGTCATGAAATTCAGTTAAGTAAAGATCACAGGCCAGCCTTTTTGCCATTACCTTCCTGCGTCATCACCCACTTGTGCATTTATGCTATGCTCCATGCTTTATAGATATATGGTTGATCTAGATAAGAAGAAACCTTAGGGATGGCTCCACATGACTTCCTACATAATTTTACGTATTTAGAGAAGAGAAAACATGAGGTAGTTAGCATTTTCCAAGCCCTATGTAAAGACATAGTTTGATCCTTGCTCTTCAATATTTCTCCTTTCACAGCAAAATGCAAGCAGTACTTTCAACACTGTTTCACAACAACATTTCCAAAGTGTTATTTTCAAACTTTTTCTGCTCGTAATTGCATTTTTAGTCTCAAATTTGCAGCAGGAAAAAAAAAGTCCTTTCAGCATAGATACATAAGAAGACAACATAGACCCTTCCTGTACAACTACAAATGGAAGATTTTAGTTCCTCTAATCAAGCGCTTCAATGATTCTAGGAAGTGTAAATACGAATAATTTTAGATGCATTCTTTGTGACATTAGCAATATTGTTCAATAGAAGGAAAAATGCAGCAATATAAACTTCATGTGAGGAATGTTTCCTCAAGGCATCCAAATACATCTTATTTCACTACTAAATTCTTTGTGGAACAATTGTGAAAGATATAAAGAACTTTCGACTCAAGATTTCATGCATTTCTAGCATCCAACAAATACCAGCCAGATGTACTCTAAAACACAAGAGAGGCAATGACAATCAGATGTTCTAGTTTATCCCTATAATATGTGCCGTGTAAGAAGCTAGCAATAAATAAATTGCACGAGAAGCATTAACAAGTGCAAAAATAAGCATGTCATCTGATAATCACAAGTATCCGCCTGCAAAACAAAGATTCAGAGCAAATAGAGAAAAGGGTCCTAGATGCTAAGAAGTAAGTAAGCATTAGGAAAGTTTATATTGAACTACATAGCAACATCCTTGATTAGAACTTACTGATAGACTAGATCCGACAACAAAAAGATGGGAACTATACATACCGTAATTTACATAATCTAACTTCCAACTTTCTGCTTTTCTACCTGATTGTGACGAACTTGTTAGTGCCATGTCTAGCCCAGTGATTCTTCAAGTCAACTGGATGAGAAAGATCATAACCTTCAGCAACCAGTTTCATCAGTAGTTTCACATATGCTCCGTTACTCATTTTCCTTCCAGCCAAGCGAGCCCCTGGCCTTGTGGGACTCATGGGAAGAGGATACTCAGATATACTAATAGTGCAACATGAGGATTGCCATCCACCAGCACCCCATTTGTAACAGACTCTTGGCATGCCAGTGCATGAACAAAAAGGGGAAGGCACCCCAGATAAATCAAAGTTCATGTTATCAATATCCACATTGAGATCCCTTTTTTCACGTTTTGCTTCAGGCATGCTTTGACCTTCCTTTTTGGAAGAAGTCTTTTTGGGTTGCTTTGACTTCATAGTTTTGGGTGGAATTTGATTAGAACCCTTTACAGAATGCTTTGGCTTCCTAGTCTTCGCAGTTTTAATTCCGGAGTTGTTCTTCTTCACTGGCTCAGGTGTAGGAGCAACAGAACAAATAGGAACAACAGGAAGACCTGGTTGCGCATCAATTTGAATTCCGTGAGGATGAACCAAACTAGTTTTTGGCGCAGAATAAAAACTTCCAGGACAAAACCAGGCAAAATGTGGAACAGAAGCTCTTGAGGTAGCTTCTGGTATGATATGGTTTCTATTAGAGTATGTCCCCATCATGGACTCTAAAGGTAGACGTCTCAAGACTGCATGTATTATCAGAGCACGTGCTTCTAGAAATCAAATTCCAACTACATGAAAGCTATTCATTGCCATGCCAGCCAACGCCATCTAAAATCAATCAATATCTTTTGTTGAGAGATACGGAGTATGTCCACATCGAATGAAGAAGTTCCTCAAAATAGATATACATTCAAAATGATAGAAAACATCATAACTCAAGCAAGAACTAAATCCCTCAAAATCAAATTAAAAATGTATAAACCCAAACTACCAAGCTAATTTAGTAAAACAGATTAAAAAGGGTAATTGTGCTATATGGATATCAAAAGTCTAACAGGTAATGATTTCACATTTTCAGTTACACAATGAAATTCATACAACCACACTAAAGCTTGTTCACAAAATAGCCATACAATGGGTCATCATTTTCCTCTCAAATTATTCCTGGACTTTTAAGAAAACAGGCTACCTAACAAAGATGTAGATATTAGATGGCAATAATTTACAAAAAGAAAAAAATAAAACAAAATTGTATTCAGCAACATAATCAGGAAAAGAAGAAAAGAAAAGAGCATACATGGTTTCTCAGATTAACTATTAAAATATAGTGTAAAACCTCAGCCAGTTCTCAAGTAACGAGAGCCACTTAAGCAAGCGGTGGAAGATAAAAAATACATAAGTAAATATTACTGAAATCAGAGCATGAATCATCAAACACTCTAAAAGCATGAACTTTGACATCAAACTCTACTAGACAGATGAAACCCAAAAAAGAGCAGCAATTTTGAACGGAAAAATCCAATTAGGTCTCGAAAAATGAAAGCGAAAGAAGCCAGCTTCATTTAGCAATAGAATTTCAGAGCAAAATGGAAGGTGAATATATTTTACCTGAAAGAGAGTGTTTAGAATTGTAAGATTTACTGCATTTTCAACTGATTCTCGCTCAGCGGATTACAGAGTGCACTTAAACACTTTTCTCAAATCTCCAAGGCCCGCAAAATCCGCGTTCGCACACGTGCTTATCATTCTCCAATCACATTGGGTGGCTAAAGGGCTTTTGGATTAACCGAAATTTTTTGGTTTAATTGATTAATTTTTAAAATTTTTATTATTTTTTTTTTTAAAAAAAAATATCCATTTTTCTGGTATACTAAAAATAATTTTTAAAATTAAAAAAATAAAAAAAAATATTTTTTTGAAAAGCGTTTTTCCTAAACGCAATATCAAATATGTCACAATTATATTTACAATTTAATACCAAATTTTTTAATTATTATAAATTAATATTAAATTTTTTTTAAATGTTGTATTTTAGTAGTAATTTTTAATTTTTGGCATCAGAAAGATAATATGACATACTATATTATTTTATTATTCACGTCAGATTTATTCTCTTATAAGAATACACCCAAAACTACGACGTTTTCAAAAACTAAAAAAAATAAACGACATCGGTAGGATTTTTTTTTTTTTTAAAACGTCGTTGTTTTGAATATATTTTTATAAAAAAATAAATATAATAAAAATAATAGAGTGACGTGATATAACATGACATGTTATATTTTTAGTGCCAAAAATTAAATATAGGTATCAAATTACAATATTTATAAAAATTTTAGTACCGATTTATAATAATTAAAAGATTGTACCAAATTATAACAAGATTTGGTATCATGTTTTGCAATTAACCCCATATTGGGGCTCAGTAAAACCAAACTCAGCCGACACGACCGATGAGTTGGGTTCGGGTTAGTCAAGTGAAGCGAGAGCATTTTTACATCCATCCGAGAGGTTTTGTTGGATTCGAATTGAAGAATATTTGGTTCAAAAAAGCTCGAACCAAATCAGAATTCTAATTATTCGGTTAGATTAACATTTAGAAGAGGGTATCGGACCGGCTTTGCGAACCCCTAAAATTATTTATGGGTACATTACATGGCGTAAGGAACCAATTATCAATTCAGCCTTTATTCTGTAGTCGCAGTCAATAGGGTTGTTATACTCGCTATATCGTTGCACAAATTTATTTGTTCATTTTGTTTCACTCTTAATTTTATCTTCGAATTTACAATCATTTAAGATTATACTATCTAATTATTATTTAGTACTGACATCTACTGTCTTTTATTAACCGAATCGAACCAAATTAATTTTTTAAGAACCAAATCCTACAAACAGAAATTGAGTGTATGCACCTCGCGCACATGCGTGAAAAGTATATTAAATGATATAATTTACCTTTTTTTTTGGGGGTTTACATATAAGGAAACTAAATCCTACAAACAGAAATTGAGTGCATGCACACACGTGAAAAGTATATTTTACGATATAATTTACTTTTTTTTGGTGTATATATATGGGATTGGGAATCAAACTTGAGTCTACTACCAGGTCTAATTTACTTTTTCATGATACAATTTACTTTTTTTGCACTATGATTCATCAGAATTAATGTGATGAGTGTAACTCACCCTTAAGTGGTGATGGGTAAGGACGGAGAAAGAGAAAAGAAATTGGCTATCTACATCCTGATCGACCATGTATTTATATATATATATATATACATCATGCACCTAACCATGGAAGCAATTGGGGTTGGCCATTCTTTGGAAAAGGATAAATGAAAATGGCTACAAGGGAAGCAAAAGTTATTGATTCATTCAGCCAACTATTGCAAGCAAGCTTTGCCTGACTGTTGGAATTGAGCAGAGTAACGAGCCAAATATACCGGTCAGAGCATAAGCTATGGCACAAAATGGAAGTGCCTCGGGTTCCTTGGCCGACAAGGCTGCTGTTCCCAGTCCATGCGCACTGTAACAATTTAACAAGGTAAAGCAAGTTTGGCTGAAGAAATCAGTTCAACCTTAAAGTAGGTTTCTAATCTTAGAAGCTTCATATAGCTTAATATGCCAATTTTTTAAGTTGAGCAAATTCAAACCATGCCAGAGATGGTGGATTAATGTTTTGCCCAGTAATAATTGGTGGGTACCTGGAAGCAGTTGCTATTCCTCGGGCAATAGGATCACGAAACTGTAATTTATCAAGAGTTGCTTGCACAAAGTTCGCTCCAATAAGCCCGGTTACTACAACTGCTGCAGCTGTGAGAGATGAATTCGCACCTGCATGCATCCAGGCATCAAAAACTATTAAATATCAAACACTAAATATTAATCAATGCTAAACTTAATATTCCTAAGAGTTTTTTGTTTGATGTTTAATAGTCTCTGTGACTTCACTTCAATCTATACCTTCAAACAATGACACTATGCTGAGTGCTAATGCCACAGTTATACATCTGGGCAGTATTGATACTGTCAAGCTTGGTTCTAACCCAACAAGACGTCCCACCAGAGCAGTTGAATACAATGAGAAGAGTGTTGAGATTATGACCGATGAGAAAATCTCAGCTGCGTGTCTCTTAACAAGCTGCATATATGCATACAACATACTTTTTACATTTTATGACAACTAAAACAAAATTCAAAAAAAGAAAATAAATCACCAAGCTGACTGTTAAAAGCCAGTAATCACCTTTCTTTGCTTGAACATTGAGAAGGCAAAAGAAAGAATGACAGAGCCTAGAAATCCCATCAGCAAATCACCAGCTCCTGGATTAGATGATGCCTTCGTAAGGTAATATCCTGTGCACATAGGAACAAAGTATAGATTATTAATGTACTAAGATAGGAAGTTTTGAGCATAAAATGGCTACGGCTAGGGAGAATCTTGTTCTTAATTTTTATTTTCATGTGCGCAATATTTAGATTTGATTTGCCAGAAAGTTATTAATTAGATATTGTATTATCAAAGAAATAATAATTTGTTCTTCACTAATGGAAATCATTTTTATTGAAACGCTAGCTTGATTACCATATTACAGATATCTCAACCAAATAAAGAAGAAACACTTTAAATGTACCTAAAACAGGATCAAGTCCAGAGTGGGAAAGATAACCAAAAGCTAATGCTGCTAAATCTGCAGAAACTGCACAACAAATAATAGGATGGAAAACATTCTTCACACTAGAAGGTAACCTGAAAACCAACAGAGATGATTAAATTTGAAATCATTGCAGTTTGGAAATTACAAATGATAATAAAAGGAATGCCATGTGTATTAATTTTCTAACATAGATAAGCTAGTTACTACTGAATTTCTATGAAACCAAACTATGAAAGCAAGCAGTCGACTTCAAACCCATCAAGAAAAAATCACAGTGAAAAATAAGAATTTTACCCAGAACCAACCATGAAGCCTAACACAGTGGAAGCAAGTAGGAATGGAAGACATGTTCGAGCAGTTGTTCCCAGTGAAGTTGGGTAAAATAGTGCAGAAATAAATGATATAAGAAATATTCCACTCCAACTCCATATTTCCACTGAAGAAAAAGGAGGGGGTTTTTTCATCGGTTCAGCTTCACTCATTTCTGTCTTCACAATTTTCCTCACAGTAATAGCTGTAAATCCCGCAACACAAAGTGAAGCCAACCATCCTCCAGCTGAACAAAATTGACAAATATAAAAGATTTATTCCAATGAAAGACAGAAGGGTAGAATTTCCATCTTTTTTGTTTTTACTAAAATAATGAGTTAGCATTAATTCCCTCTAGAGATATGCACCAATTTGATTAACTTGATAAACTCAACAGTAGGGGACTTTGAAAATGCAGTAATTTCCTTTTTTCAGATTAAAAAATTTACCAAATTCTGATCAATTTCAGAAGTTATAAAGTATTTGGCTTTGTTGTGTCATCACAATAAATTAAGCAGCGACCTGAAGACTTTTAACCAAGGCATATACAAGGACAAATTTTTCTCATTTAAATTTAACAACTAGAGGGATACAGTTTTTCATTCTTTGTCTTATACAGAGAGAGATGGGAAGTTCTTTCTTCTTTGCATCAATTGTGAGATTAATTATGGTGAGAAAACAGTTCTTTTCACTTTATTCTTGAAGGAAAAGAAGGTTCCTGTGTACTTGAAAAACAATAGTTTAAGGCTTATAATTTACACTACCCTAGGTTATTTCCTGATTACATATGAATCATTTCTTTTTTACTATTCACGTTGAGATCCGTCCAAAAACAACTTTTGGATTTTTCCTCACAGTTGAAAATGTAACATAAAGATATGTGCACTTGACGAAAATGTAATATTATCTACAAACTTATAATTTTATCGCTTCATGATATATAATCTAACTTTAAAATGTGGAAGTACATCAAAATAATATGAAAAAGATCTAAAATTCACAAAACCAGTTGAAAGTTTGAAGAAAGAGCAAAAGAGATTTACTTGCCTATAATGAAGCAAATCTTGAGACCTGAAGCTGCAGGGATATCTTTAACAGAAAGAGGCAAAACAACTAATGAAGGAACATAGAACAATGGAAGCCATCTCTGAATGAATAAAAGGGCCGGTTCGAAGAAGTTCATCAAGCTTGTTGCAGCAGAAGGAATGGTGGAATCAAGAACCATTAAAACTGAGAATATGCAAAACATACCAAATAGGGCACTTGGGAACTTAATTGCAGCAGCCACAAACGCCCTCTTCAATAACTTATCCATTGCAACTATAATCCCAAGCGAAACCAATAAATGCAAAACCCCAATCACCTAACAGTATATAATCAAACCATTCCATCAATAAATTTTAAAAGTTCATAACATAATTCCGAAGATATAATACATACAGATTGCGAGAGAGTGGAAGATGTAGCTGCACTGCCATCTGAACTCATGGACTTGATGGCGATTCTTCTATTAGAGCAAGTCTCTTGAGAATCCATTTGCAAAAACTTTGAATTAGGCCTAAGAACTCCAGTGGGTAAGCAATATTTAGGGAAATTGGATTGATAATGACAAATTTGATTGTTTTGAAAGCCATTTTTTATGGTAAGATATGTAGAGACAGATGGGTGTGAAGGAAGAGAGAATCGGTTGGAGCCGGAGGGATGATGATTAATGTTGGTACAAAAGAGTGAAGAAGAAGGAGTGGCTAAAGGTATGGCCATGGACAGTGAGAAGAAGGAAACTTGACTGAGAATTCAAGAAATTGAAGAGAAAATTATTGAATTGTATTTACACTTACGTGGAGGCTGACAAATTACAAGGTTACATTTGGCAATTGAATGTTTTTTTTGTATGGACTGAAAGTAAGGTAATGTTGATATCATAACATAAACCTATCATGTAACGGATAATACGGGACCACAATTTTTTTAAGGCAAAATTTGTGGAGAATTTTACAAAAATATCAAAAAATGGGAAGCTATTTGCATTTTTAACGGTTAAAATTATAACAATTTCAAAATCACTTCAAAATATGACCAAACGGTATATGTTCGGTATATCTTGGGATCTTAATTCAATTTTCACCAAAAAATAATAAAAAATAAAATAAAAACAAGAACAATTAAATCATTAAAGAAGAAGAATAATAGAATTCAATCAAAATTCAAAACATCACAAAAATCCTAAATAAACAGTTTGGTATACCTTTCGGAATACTTTGAGATATTTTGGGTATACCTTGAAAATTTTCAACGAATTCCCTTGAAAAAATTCTCTGGGAATATCCAATGTATACTTTTTAGAATTTTATAAAAATACATTTGGTATACCTTGGAGATACTTTGGGTATACATTGGAAATTTCTTGAAAATTTCTTGAAAATTTCTAGTATTCCTTGGGAATTCCTTGAGAATTTCCGGAAGGAATTCCCTAGGAATTCTTTGGGTATATATTAGGGATACTTCGGTATACTTTTGGCAATTCTATGGGCATACATCTGATATACCTTGAGAATATTTTAGATATACCTTGAGATACTTCGGTATACATTTGGGAATTCCATGAGAATATCTATAGTATACATTAGATATATCTTAAGAATACTTCAGTATATCTTGGAGAATTTCATGGGAATACTTTTGTATATCTTAGAGATATTTTTGGTATATCATAGGGATACTTCGGTATACATTTGGAATGAGAATATCTCCAGTATACCTCGAGAATACTTTGGGCATTTCATAAGAAGAATAAGAAGACATACAAACTCAAATATTATCATAATAATAACAAACACATCTATATAATATGATTGGATAAGTTCTCTACATGGATCAACCCAATGAGGTTAAATTGTATTATCTTTAATGTATGAATTTTTATAACAAGCAATTGATGCTTTTCACCTCCATAAATCTTCCACTTCAATATTTTGGTCCCAGAAAAAACAATGTTGATTTGGTAATGACTTCAGAACCTATTAATTAGCAGTGTAGCCAAATTGTTTTGTTGGCTTCATATAGAATTTGTGTGTTTGCTTATAAATTTGTTAGTTTGAATATCTCCAATCACATTTTTCCTACTTTCTAAAGTCCTAAAAGGAACAACTTGTGCTCCTTTATCCACGACACCTCTGCTCACGTTTAAATCACCATTAGCAACAACCTAGAGCAAACAATTCATATCTACACCAAAAGGAAAAAAAAACATAAAAAAAAAAGAAACCAAAAGATTTGAAACATACAAATTAAATAATTACACAAACAACACCACTGACCAACAAAAAAAAAATACAAATTAATCGTTAAAGCAAATCTGACATTAAAATAAGAAACAAATCAAACCTCACTTACACTTGTTTCGACTACTAAAGGAGTGAGGAACAACATTTTCTGCAATTTACAGCTATATTATAACCTCCATATTTGATATGGTTGTGATTAGAAATCCTATTACAACCTCTATACTCACTATTGTTGCGATTAATAATAGTATTCTGTATCTTTGATCCTTCGTTCCGTTCATATCATATAAATTTGATTCCTTATAAAGATAGAGGAGCGATGGTCTCTGGGGAAGATGCAGTTGCTTGAGGAGTTGGTGATGATGTTGGTGGTTTCATCGAAGTGTGAGTAGAAGGACATAGATGGAGAAGAATAGAGAAAAAAAAGATTTTCGGCAAAATTGAAAAGAAATTCAATAAAAATGAAAAGAAATTGAATGTATATTTGTAAATAAAATGGTGAGTGTGAGTATTTGGTAAAATTTCCACAAATTTCTATTTACTTTTAGGTTTAATTGACTTCCTTTTATTTTATAAATTATGTAATTTTTCTGTTTTATCTTTGATATGGGAAAATAAATTTTTATACCAAAGGACATTTGTATTATAATGGTACTAAATTTTTGTTATATATCAATTTAGCACCAATTTTCACAAATTTGTTTCAAACGAAAGTATCTACAATATTTACTATAAAATTTATCTGATGTGGATACCAAAAATACATATGTCATATCACATTGTATGTCACTGTAGATAAAAAAAATGTTACATATTTTAGTTTTCAGACAATTGTATAAATTGACATGCAATGTGATATGATATATGATTTCAGGTGTTCATGTCAGACAAATTCTACTGTAAATATTGTAAATACTTTTATCTAAAATAAAATTGTAAAAATGTATTGATACAAAACAAAAATTTGATGTCATTCTGAAACAAAATTATAAATATATGGTACTAAAATGATACAAGTGCCAAATTTTTAGTACAAAAAATTCATTTTGCCCATATCTTATGACTATGTATTCTGTTCATATAAGGTTAAACTCTTATATTCTTTGGGTTAATTGTACAAATGAGACTAAATCTTGCAACTTTGTTATAATTTGGCATTAAACCTTTTAATTGTTGCAATTTGATACTAAAATTTTAATAAATATTACAATTTGGTACATAAAGTCAAAATTCTAATAAAAAATATAACGCGACATGTTGACCGGCTGACGTGGCATGTCAACAGACTGACAAATCATCTTGTTTGACTAAAATTTTGACTTTGGTATCAAATTACAATATTTATCAAAATTTTAGTACCAAATTGTAACAAAATGGTAAAATTTGGTATCATTTGTACATTTATCCCTATATTCTTTTATTCATATGATTTTAACTTTTATACTATTATTTTTATCAACACATATTCAAAAATTATATAATTGATCTCCTTTATTTTACTTTGTGATATTGTTTATTGTTGTGATTGATGTGTGATATATAAATATTGATATGTGTGGTATATAATAGGGTATATAAAATATTAGGCAAAAGATATATTCAATTACATGTAATTGTCTATTTTTATTATTTTGTCCTTTTAATCAGTTTTTTTTATTCTAATTTAACCCTTATATTTCATTTTTGTTCCATTTTATCTATTTAAAATTCAAATTTTGTATATATGCCCCTTGATCGGCACATATATTTTACGCACCGATATATTTTTTTGGCATTACCGTGTTATTATATGGTAGCTAGATGTGGTGTTTTTTAATTTTTAAAGGACAAGTTGACCAAAAATAGAATATAAAAAACAACTTCTATCAAAAATCGATAAATTGAGCAAAATGACAAAAACAAATAGTTACAAAGAGTTAATAAGAGTTATAATCTGAGTAGTATATGTGCATCCATACTTGTTGATTTTGTCTTAATTATGTGTTAACTAAAATCTATACTTTGGAAATACAAATTACATGCTATGAATTGAGATGCCTTATGTAATATCTGCAAACAAATCCAATATCAGAAAAATATGAGAGATTCTGAGCCAATGTAAGAAGTCGAATGTAGAAATGTGCTAACTTGAAGTATTAGTTTGATGTATTTGCTTTCAAATTCCACATAATAAAGGATAAAGAAGGAAGAAAAATGTATAAACCTACGCACCAACTACTAGTAGTAATCTGGATTGCAGATTATCACAAGATAGTTGGGCATACAGTTTGATATAAAAGCTATTACAATTTTGAATGATGGTGGAGCAAATCTCACCAATGATAATGAATTTTACATTGGAGGATGATTATAATATTTCTAGTCAAATTCTACTGCGACAAAATACATAGAAAAATTGCATTGAATTTCATAGTAATTTAAATTAACCATTTTAGACTTGAATTTCATAGTAATTTAAATTAACCATTTTAGACTGTGTGATTCACTTATTTATAATTTGTTACAAGACAATTAAACATGAGTCATTACACTTTATGGTTTTATATTAAACTATGAATGAATAGGGTTAAAAATTTTATTTCAATAGAATTTTATTTTAATTGTTTCAATTTTAAATTAATCTTTTATATTTGAGCTTTTATTTTTCTAATTTATCGACAGGATAAATATGGCGACTTTGATAATAATCCTTATTTAATATATAAGTTTTTAAGGCTTTAATTTATTCTAAATTTCTAATTATAATTAGGAGTTGTAATAATAAATATGACATAAATTCAATACGAATTTGCAGATTAGGATAGAAGTTTACAGTGTTTTGTATTGTAATTGTATCAAACCATAAAATTTTCATGTGGTGTTGCCAAGTGACTTATTAATATATATATATATATATATTTAATCTATTAATAATTTGTTTTATATTATGTCGTATTGATTTAACTCGATTTATATTTAGATTGTATTATATTAATTAAATTCAATTTATATATTAATTATATTAAATGTATCATGTTGTATTGTATTAATATGTATAACTCGACATAATTTAACCTATCTATATATTAACTAGATGATATTATATTAATTTTATAAATTAATTATATTAAACGTATTATATTTTGTTAATTTGTTTATTAATTAGATTGTATTCATATTTAAATTTTAAACATAATTAGACTATTATATCGTATTTTTATTGACATTCATTATATTATAAATATATTAAAATTTCACACGAACACGAATAGCCATCCCTTCGTTTATAATATGATTAGTTACGATTTGTAAACAAAACCTAGCTTTAAAAAAAAAGAAAGAAAAATGAAACCTAACCCTAAAAACATATATTCACTCAGTTTTGCTTCAGCGCCGCCTTCCTCCATTCTCCAACGACCGGCGATCCAATCTCCGTAAAGAAACTGATGTCGCGCCTCCTCTCAAGACTCCAGCAGCAAGGAAGCAACTGATCTACGGTCCTACGACGCGGCTTCTTTTCCTCCATCTCTGTCAAGGTCCATAGCTAGCCACCACGATCTTCGACCTTCGTAACTCATTTTCCTTCCTTTTATTTTCTTATCTATTTCTGGAATCTTGCAAAATTCTCGCTGAATCTACAAAAGCCGACGACCGTGAATTGTCTCGCCACTCTTCTCACTTCTGATTTCATCGAGCCGTTTCTCCGTTCAGTTTCCGGCGACACTCCGGCGACACGCCGGCGGGCCGCAGAAACTCATAGGAGGTAATGTTTTGATGTTTTTCTTTTCTTGCTATTATTGTTAGTTGTAATTTGTAGATGAAAGTGACGCAGCTACGAATCAAAATGCTAATGATTCTCAAGACTGAAAACGATAATTGCTGGATGAACTGATTCAATCAACCATGATAACCCAACTGCCTCATCAATTTACATGTCCAGCTGTTGTCAGCACCGTCACGTATATTAATACTCACTTCACATCTATTTAGCAGCTTCTCTATTTTCTTCTCAGCTTGCTAAGCTCAAAATAGGTTTTCATGTGTTTAAAGAATAAATTATATGGTGAAGTTGACTAGATTTTTGAAGATTAATTATAATGCTTTGGCGTCCTATTTCCTTCTCGTAACTCACGGGGTTAATTATGAATAAGGTTAATTTTATTTTGGACAATAACTGATTGAACCGTGGTGTTTGCTGTTTGTTCAGACTATAGTAAGTCGTCTTGCAGGCAGGAAGGTCTAGGGTTTGAGAGTTGCATTATCAAGAGAGTATTTTGAAGTTAGCTACGTTTTTGAGGTGTGAAGAAAGAGAGAAAGGCAACCAAATGATGTGGCCACTGTGTTTGTTGAAATTTAGCGGTGCACCTCTAACAGTGTATGAGAAAGAGTAGAAAAGAAGACAGAAGAAAAAGAAAAGAAGAAACTTAAAAGGCGGGGAGAGGGACATGGAATGCAATAAAGATGAGGCTGCTAAGGCAAAAGAGATTGCTGAAAAGAAATTTTTGGCAAAGGACCTTGCCGGGGCGAAGAGATTTGCTTTGAAGGCTCAAAATTTGTATCCTGGGCTTGAGGGTGCTTCACAGATGGTAGCAACACTTGATGTTTATATCTCAGCAGAGAACAAAATTAATGGGGAAGCAGATTGGTATGGGATCCTGGGTGTAGATCCACAAGCTGATGATGAGATGGTGCGGAAACAGTATAGGAAGCTTGCTTTGATGCTCCACCCTGACAAAAATAAGTCAATAGGAGCTGATGGCGCATTCAAGTTTATTTCAGAAGCATGGAGTTTATTGTCTGACAAGTCTAAGAGAGCAGCCTATGACCAGAAGAAGAGAAATGCTAAAGTGTCTCCAAAGGTTTCAAATCCTGCTGGGGGTTCATCAACAACACAAACATCCAGTGGTTTTTATAATTTCACCAAATCGAGTGCAAAGGCACCCAAGAGTGGACCCAAGAGTACTTCTCGAACTAATCATCCTTCACCTCCTGTTTCATCTCATAAGTCGAAGCCCCACACCTTTTGGACTGTGTGTCATCGATGCAAAATGCAATATGAGTATCTCAGAGTTTATCTTAATCACAATCTCCTATGCCCTAATTGCCATGAACCATTTTTAGCTGTTGAAACAGCACCCCCAAATTCCAATTTTTCTAAATCTTCTACCACTTGGAATTTTTCACAGCAGAGGCAGAGCTCAAACCATCAAGCTGCCAGTAAAAACACATCGAACTCTAGGGGTAACAATGTGGCCCCTCCAAATTCAGGGTCAGGAGGATTCAATGGACCAGATTCATATGGTCAGACCAACTTCCATTGGGGTCCATTTTCCAGAGCTGGTGCTGCCTCATCTGTTGCTCAAGCAGCAAGCGTGGTTCAGCAGGCATATGAAAAAGTGAAGAGGGAGCGTGAGGAAGCACAGGCAGCCACAAAAAGAGAGGAGGCCCTTAAAAGAAAGAATCATGTCTCCAAAAGGGTGGGGGGTTTATCATCAAGTGGTGCTAAAAGGAGGAGAAGCATGGAAGATGTAGGTCTGGGCAACTGTGGAAGTAATGTTACAAATCAAACGGCTGCATGGGGAGAAACTAGCACACGTGATTTATCTGGATCCGGAAAGGGCAATTTTGAGACAGGTAGGGTCAATGGAATCACTCATCTTTATGGCGCAAGGGAATTCTCACAGGTTGGAATACAAACCATACTGATGGAAAAGGCTAGGGCAGAAATTCGTCATAAACTAAGTGAATTGAACTCAGGTGCAGTAACTAAATCTGCTTCTGATGGAGGTGAAAAATCTCAAGTAATGCCGGTTGTTTGTGATCAAAATAAGTCTGCCGAGCTACTGGATGTGAATGGTAAGTTTTTTTCTGGCAGTTCTGATGCAAAGGCAGAAGTAGAAACTCTTGAAACACTGTCAATTGATGTTCCAGATCCAGATTTTCATAATTTTGACAAGGATCGAACTGAGAAATGTTTTGGAGAAAACCAGGTATGGGCTGCATATGATGGTGATGATGGGATGCCTCGATACTATGCTATGATCCATAATGTAATCTCGTTGAATCCATTTAAGATGAGGATCAGTTGGCTTAATTCAAAGACTAACAGTGAACTGGGCCCATTAAACTGGGTTGGTTCTGGCTTCTCAAAGACGTGTGGTGAATTCAGAGTAGGAAAGTATGAGATATATAGCTCACTTAATTCCTTCTCTCACAAGGTCAAATGGACAAAAGGCTCTCGGGGGGTAATTTGCATATACCCAAAGAAGGGAGATGTTTGGGCTCTATATCGAAATTGGTCCCCTGACTGGAATGAACTGACAGAGGATGAGGTAATACACAAGTATGACATGGTGGAAGTACTTGAAGATTACAGTGATGAGCAAGGTGTAATTGTTACTCCTCTAGTAAAGGTTGCTGGTTTCAAGACTGTGTTTCACCAGCATTTGGACCCTAGAGAAATCAGGTGTATTCCAAAGGAAGAGATGTTTCGATTTTCTCATCATGTTCCCTCATACTTGCTTACAGGTCAAGAGGGTCCAAATGCTCCAAAAGGATGTCGGGAGCTGGACCCAGCAGCTACTCCGTTGGATCTTCTTCAAGTAATAATAGATGTGAAGGATGAAGATATTTTAGATAATGAGCCAAAGTCGGAAGGAAGACACAGAGAGCAGATGATGCGGAAACAATGATGGAAAGTAAATTTGTAAAAGCTAGAGAGAAAAAGAAGGGAAACCTTCACGACAGTGGAGAAACACTGGGGTATAAGTAAAACATGCAGTGTGGAAAAGGCAGGCAGTTTAGGTTAATTGGTTTGATGTGATGCTTTGATATGACATAAAATCGCATCTGTGCGGACTGTAGTTGCTGCAATTTTTACTTCAGGTCATGTGGGCTAAATCTCATAATAACCATGGTAATTTCTTTATTATTTCTTATCTATACTTTTGAAAATTAACTTATAGATCCTGATGTGGAAGTAATTATGTCGATCTTCACACTGGAATCAGAAAAATATTAATGATCATCTGTTGTAAAAATTTTCATTTTGTGTTGGTTTGTTAATGTTAGGGTCTCTGACTCTCTGTTAATTAATACTTTTGATAGTACCATATATAGATTAATTAATGAACCGTGCTTTTTCATTGATAGACCTTTGAATTGATGTTTGTTTATAAAATATTTGATCCAATCGTTTGTCGCACAATATGCCTGCACCCAATTGTTTTTAACTAGTTTTACATATTCAAATTTATTATGCAATTCAAGGCCTCGATAATCTCGATTATTTCTCTCAAATTACGGTGCTTAGAACCCTTTGGTTTCAAATGTGAGAATGGTAATGGAAATGAGAATTGGAGCAAGAATTATTGTTTTTAGCATATTGTATGAGAATGAAATTTAATTTGTATATTTTTTATTAAATTATTATATTTATATAAATATATTTATTTTAATAAGATAAGAACAGATTTTCAAATTATTTAAATTTAAATTATATATAAATTCTATTTATTTAAAATAACTGCAGTTTAATTTTATCATTATTAAAAAATAATATTATTAAAATTATATATTGATAATGTCTTCTAACTTTGATTAAAAGTATATTAAAAATTAAAAAAATAATAATAATAATTTATATTTAGTTAATTAAAATTAATTTTTATAGGAATGAAATTTTCATTATCTAGGAAAGAGGTGAATAGGTGATTCCTATAATCCTATTGATGGAAAATTACATTTCCATTCTCATTAATTGTTTAACATTAATAATGGAAATTATTCATTCACATTCCTATTTCTACCATTTTTTTCGGCGAACCAAACACCATTTTAGAGGAAACCGTGAGATAGATGGTCAATCGAGTGTATGATTTTGGTTTCTTTATCAAATTAATATGTTTATATTCAATTAGAATTTTAAAAAATATTTATAAATCTTTTTTAAGTTAATGCCTTTTGCATATTTCAAAGATTTTTAATAACTTTTGTAGTATTTATAAATTGGTCAATAACTTTTATATATTTTTTGAAAAAATCTGTTGAAATTTTATGAAAAAGCGAAAAACTTTCCCAATGATTTTGTATATATAGAATTATATAAAAAATCTTCAAAAATCTTTAAAAGTCTTTAAAAATATGATATTTATAAAAATTATTAACTTTTTGAATACTACGTTACTTTTATAAAGTCTCCTAATTGAATAATACATTACTTTAATAGATCTTTTTTAAGTATTTAAAAATCATAATTGAATATCACTTTATTTTTATAGACTTTTTTAAGTATTTAAAAATTTTAATCGATTATCTCATTATTTCTATAGAATTTTTATAAATTTTAATTGAATATAACTTAACTTTTTAAATCTATTAAGATCTTTTAAAATTCTAATTGAATATACCGTGATTATATTGTATCTTTTGAATTATGATATTTTCTTTTTTGGAAAAAAAAATATCATATTCATATTTTCTCTCGTCGAGGAGCATTAGTTTTAATTCTTGGCAGCTTTTATCCGTTGATAAGCTTCAAATTTCTGCAATCATACAAAACGTCGAAGAGCATAATATGTTTTAACTGTATTTTCTGCTCTATGCCACATGATGACTCTCCTTCTTTAGTAATATTGATTTCCAAAACTCATATATATATATATATATATATATCATGATTTTCTAAAACGTATAAATCATAAATTTAGCCCAAAACTTGTTATAAAATCTATATTGTGCATTAAAATTAGAAAGTGACCTATTGCGCATCCCAACTTGTAAAAACCATTCAATTAATTCACTTGAATACATCAATTATAATTGGTTATTTGGTTTTTAAAATTTTCTACCATCCTTACTATGAATAAAATAATTAAAAAAAAGAAGAAACGAACGTACACCAAATAATTTAATGTGTTTTTTATTATCTAAATTTAATCCATACATTAGTAAATATATTATTTTGCGTAAATAATATATTTACTATTAATTGCTTCAAAAATTAATTAGTTCATGAACCTTATCTACTTATTTTTTAACCATAGAAGATTAAAAAATGAGATAGAACTGCCATGCGAAGCTGTCCTTGGGTCAACTTCTCTTTGCTTTTTATGCGAAATTTTTTTCCAATTTAATAGTGTAATATAATGGTGTTGCAAAAATTAGAAAGTGTCGAGCATGCAGAAAATTAAAGTTTTCTAAAATAAAATGTGAATTTAGAATGATTTCTAATATAATGACCTTAGATCATTAGATTTCCTCGATAATATATCTAAATTTGATTGCTAATAAAATTGAAATATAAAGCAAATGAAAAATGTTGACAATAACAAAAATTGAGCTTAGAGATTAAAGCAAATAAATTGAGCAATTGAAGAAAAAAAAACTTGGATAAAATAATCGTTGAAGAAAGCAAATTTCACTTATGAAAATGAACTAATGAACTACAATAAAATTGAATAAAAGTAAGAACAACTGAAACTAATGCAAACAAGACTAATGTTAAAACAAATTTGTTGGAGACTTGATTAAATTTGAGTAATTGTTGAGTGTTTGTCGATTATTAGTTGGTTCTTTTGTTCACTGTGAAACTTGCTTCTTTTACAGCATCAGGGCTAAAGTAACAGTTGAACTCATGACTTCCACTTTTTCCATAATTGTTTCACTTTTTCTAACTGCCTTAATGTAAAATATTCTCTAACCGTATTCCCGTATTCTTCTCCTCAATCTGCCACCTCTGTCAGTCGCTCCTATTCTCTAAGGATTTCTTCTTTTACAGTTTTTATCAAGTAATCAGCTTCTCATGCACTCTAACCTCTCATGTGAATTTCAAACTTAAACTATCGTCTTGGGCTTGGGCTTTAATTTTCCGGGCCAACAAAATTCTGATGTAAATAATTACCTCCTACATAGAGTTTGGTCATAGGCCACACTATATGGGTTATAAATTCAAAACTCTCCAAGGCCCTTACACATTGTCTCTAGCATAATGATGCCCAAAATCCTTTTCTCCTCTCTAGATCTAGAGTTCTGAAGGCAGAAAAAGGAAATACTAGAATATTTGAGGAGTTAGAAACTCATTCTCCAAGAGAAAGTCCTTCCTTCATTCTCTCTTTCAAAATCCAAAAATTTTCATCATAAAAAAATTAATATTTTCTCTCCATCTTCTTTAACTTCTCCACAAAAACCATTTTCTAAATCCTCCATTTTTAATCATTCCAACCAAGAAATTTTAAGAAAACAAGAAAACTCATCTTTATCCCTTGGTGTTTTCACCCTTTACTGTCCAAGAACCATTTACACCCAAGCACAGTAAACCCAAGTCACAGTAAACCCACTCTCCACCATCAAGTGAGTATTTCAATTCTTTTACAATTACTGCAATTTTTGGCTCTAATGATTTGTTTAGACTTGTAAAAATTGATTAAATAAGATTTTTGCAAATTTTATGGATATTCTCTTGGTGATTCTTTGCATTACATAATCCCCAACTCTCTTCCTCGGTGATTAAGCTACCTGTTGGAAATTTTTTTCCCCAAGTCTATATTAGAAAGAAACTTAAAGGTAAATTTCAACTCTCTAACTTTCTTAACATTACACCTGTGCTTTGTATGATAAAACTATAATTTTTTTTGGCAAAGGAATTTTTCTAAGACTTGTTAGTACTGAATTTGGCTTGAAGAGTTGTTTTTGGCCTGGAGAGTATAATTGCCTTAATGAATTTTACTGATACTTGTTTAGTCTCTAGGTTGAAATGAATGTATCATGGCATGAAACTTGCAAATTATAGCTTTCTTGGGTAATGGGTGATGAAAGGAAATATTTTGGCCTGAATCCTAGTGGAAAATTTGGCCTAAGGATTGTTTAGAATTTATTGGGCTTTGCTTGTCATTGGTAAATATTTAAAAATGACACTAGAGAGCTAAATCAAATACCCGAATTTTTATTTAAAACTGATGAATATTTAATGTAGAGAATGTTGCAGAGCTGCTGAAGTGAAAAAACATCAACTATTAATGAGCATATCAGCTACTGGTGAGCAACTACTAGTGAGGGCATCAATCACCGGTGAGGGCACCAGTTACTGGTAAGTACATCAATAGGGACTTTTTCTTAAAGATGCCAATGAAATCTTCCTCCTCAAGGTAATATCTCAAGTTCCTCTCTTCTAGTTGATGCCAATGATAAGTCTTGAGACTGTGACTCAAGGAGTAAACCATGATGTGATATGCTTTGTGTATAATATATTGATAATGGAAATTATTGAACACTAGCACAAAAAACACCACAGCCATACATTTGCATTAATGATCAAGATGACACTAGGCCTACCTCTAGATATGTTGTGTGATTAGATCTTTATAAGACATATGTGAATTAGGACAAAAGAAAAGTGGCACTATGCCTACTTTTTTTAGGTATAAAATAAGAAGAATATTTTTTTATTGATACATTAATGTTCAGGTATACTAATAAACAAAAACTTATTTAGCTCAATACTTTTTTTTTTGCTAGAGAGCAACTAGGAAGGCCATTTGAGTTGGCCCATTTTTTGTTTCCTCTTACCTTTTCTCAACTGCTTTATATCTCTATAACCTCATCTTCTGAGTCCTTATTAATTTTTGGGGGAATTTCTTATCCTCAACTGGGTGCCATTGTTGACCAGTTAGTACTGGAGGTGGTATCACAAATCTCCTTCTTGTGAGCAATCTTGCTTCAGGGTTTGAATCTCTCATAGAGCTTTGGCAGTCTCTAGGTATTTCTTGCCTTTTTGAACTTAGAATTGGAACAACTCTATCTCTCCCTTGCAAGTAACTGCTCCCCATAGCATTTTTTCTAGAAATTGGCCTTAGGTAGTCCTAATTCATCCATCTATGTACTAGAGAGTATCTAATCCTTAGAACATTTCTTTCAGAGACTGACCTTTTCTTAACTATCTTTGGGGTTGAATATCTCTTAGAGCGTTGGTTCTCTTTAGGCACTTGTTGCCTTTTGGAACTTGGGTTTAGAATGATTCTATCTCCCCTCTTATATGCTAGTAAGTGCCTATTCTCTAGTAGTTTTTCTTCAAAAATCAACATTTTAAAGGCTGATCCATTCTCCTGTACACCTTAAGCTTTGGATTTTCCTACATCAGAAGTTCTTTAAGATCCCAAATCTTTCTAATCTTTGGATTAGGTGCTAACCTGTTAGCCATCTCTTCCTTCTTAGCATCCAAAAAGGTCCTAAGATCAAAAGTTGCTGTATTCACTGAAGCCATATGGGGAAATAAGTCCCCTTCAATTACCATGGCCTCTTTCCTAGGAAACTTCAGTATCCTTTTGTTAATTTTGTCCTGCATCACATTTATAAAACTCCAACAAGAGTTAGTACTATGGTTTCATGAGTCGTGATACTTATAATAGGTCTTACCCCTTAGTTCCACCTTGGATAGTGTTTGGTACTTAGGAGGAAAGCTGATGAATTCTTCCTTGACTAAGAAATCAAATATCTTTTTAGTCTTAGACACCTCAAAAGTATATTGTGGCTGATTGTTTGAGGCCTGATTCTTTTTCCATAGGTCTGAAGTCTTCTTTACTAACATAAGACATATATAGGAACTAGTATTGATTAAGTCATCAATAAAAACTTTAGGTATTACCTATTGACAATATGTGCTTATGACTGATTTCCTTTTGAGGTTTTCCTCCCTAAGGAGTTTTTCATACTCAGAGACTTTGGCAACTAATTCGTAAAAATCCTTAAACTTCATCCTTTGGAACTTTTTCCTCAGCTCTATGTCAAGACCTCTCTAGGCCATCTCGGCATATTCTGTTTCAGGCAAGTGGATCTTACACCGGTTCTTCATCTTCTTATACGTCGTAATGAAAATGTTAGCCGTCTCTCCATTCTTTTAGGTTATTCTAAAAAGTTCTGCAATACAAATTTATGGCTTGGCTCTGTAGAATTGGGTATGGAATTACCTCTCCTTTTTCTGCCATGTTAGTATGGAATTACTAGGGAGTGTAGCATACCATGTGAAATGTTAAAGAGATACTGCAAAGGCAATCACTTTTAACACTTATTATACAATTTCATTTCATATGAATGAAAAACTTTTTCATTTATTAATGTTCATTTATATTATAAATTGATTGTATCTTAAATTAATTAATGAAGTGTATAATATAAATATAACATGAAGAAAATCATGATGAAATCATGATATTGAGATTTCTATCATGTGTAATTATGGTTATATCTAAACTAATCCCTAGTCATAGGATTAACAAGATTGAACATTGTTAATCCAGATAGATTAGCACATTTTATACTCTTTGATTGAATCAAAAAGTAGATCTCATAATCTGTAGATAATAATTATCTAGAGTTAACATGTGGATGCTTGCTAAAGTAGTTAAGTACATTGGATGACCTATTATGAGACCATCATATAGATTATCTATTCAAATGTCAATGATAGTCTCATCATAACAATGATGCAAGTATTCTTAGACTTGATGTACTTTAGGATATCTCGGATACTGATTACGTGCTTTGACTCCATTATTTGATGTCTTACAGAGGTCACTCATAGGGTGGTGATTGAGTACAACTTGAGGTTTTTGAAAGTAATTAGATAGCCAACAGAGAATTCACCACTTCTGATAAAGGGAGTGTATACCCACTATCTCTTGTCAAGATTATTACTCGGAAATCTCTGGCTGGAGTGGAAATGTCATGAAGATGGTCTTCAATGATATGTCTATTTGAGTAATAAGTCTCAATGACATGATCTAATATCACTTGGGCTATATGTGATATAGTAAGTCTAGCGAGAGCTGACACATAGTCTATGCTCTGAATTGAGTGAGATATAGAATGGTGAAAGGATGAATTGCACTAACAATTATCTATGAAAAGATTCGTAGCTAAACCACTACTTTCCGGCTAATTGAGGGTCACGATATGTTGCTAGATACCACTCATGATCTGCTTGAGATTAAGTGTTAATTTGAGTGGTTAAAATAATCAGAAACCTAATAGATTATACTCATTGAAAGTGTGAAGGAGAAGTAAAATGAGTTTTTGGATAGGATCCAAAACAATGAAAGAAAAACTAGGTCCAGACATTTTCTCGATTGGGAACTATATTCCCGGGCGGGACGAAAGTCTCGATTGAGAAAATAAGTCTCATAATCGAAAAAAGCCACTGGATTGAAACAACACAAAGTTCCAATCGGAAAAAGTAGTTTTCCGACTAGGACTCGCTAGACATGGACAGTTTCCTAAGCGGGAAATACGTTTTCCGATCGAAACATATGACAAATTAGGAATCTGAATCCGATTAGGATTTTATAATGAATGGTTCTGAACTCTAATTTCATGTGGACTATAAATAGTATTGTTTCACTGGTTGCAACTCATAATAATTAAAAAGTTAATTCTTCTATTATTCTCTCTTAAGGATTAATTGTTTTGCCAGCACTTTAAGTTAATCCCCAGTCTGCCACCTCTCTCAATCGTTCTTATGCTCCAGGAATTTCTTCTCTGACCATTTTCATCAAGTAATCGACTGCTTATGGACTCTAATCTCTCATGTGAATTTCGAGCTTCGCCTATCGTCTTAGGCTTGGGCTTTAATTTTTCGGGCTAACAAAAATATGGTGTGAACAAATGAATTTAACTCTAATCAATATCTTTTAAGGAATAAAATCATGGTTTAATTAGAATTAAAAATGAAAATATTTATTTTTATTAATTGAAGATGAAGGGATTTCAATTTTTTTTAAAAGAAATAATTTTATTAATTTAAACTAGCAATATACCGATAGATATATAAATAAAAATTCACTAAAAATAAAAAAGAATGAAATATGAAAAAATTCACAACACTTATGTTAATAGTATAATAAATCGGTTCCATGTCTACAAATTTAATAATACTATAGTGACTAGAATATTTATGATTCTAGTTCTGCAACATATTGACGATCATAATATGATTTGTTATTTGTATCAGATTGAATATTCTTTGTTCGTTTGAACTGCTTATATAAAAATGGAACGCCAAAATAAAATGACAGAAAACAAATCATCGTAATAAGATGATGAAAAACTAAATAGTGCAACATAATGATGAAATTATGAAAAATAAAATTAAAAAAAAACTACATAGAATAACTATTTATTTTAGAAATAAATTGATAAAAAGTGGTATAAATGAGTAATTTTTTTTGTCAAAAAATGACAAAAAACTACCCCTACTTACTTAATGAAAATGAGTGACTAAAAAAAATAAAAGAAATTTTGAAAGAAAAAAGGCTAGAGTTTCATCTACAAATATAAATTAACATTAAATAAAAAAGGTTAAAATAAAAATTAAAAAAAAAGATAAAATTATATAATAAATCAAAGTTATGTTTGTTAATTGTAAGAGAAGAAAATCTCGTTGAAAATTGGTGTGAAAATAAGGGAAAATTACTATTTATTATCTCTTATTTGATATAATAAATTAGTATTTTTTTAAAATTTAAAAAATATACAATTTACTTTTTATAATTTATTATAATACACTATTATCTTCATAATTTATCTTCTAAAATTTTGACATATTGTACAAGTAGTTTCATACAAATTTGATTTATTAGGCTAATATTTCTGAGCAAAAGAGAATATTTATTTTTACTAGTGAATTATATTCTTTTTTAAAACTCAAAAAAAATTCATATATTATATCAAATTACATAGAATAGATAATATATTTTTTAAATTAAAAAAATACAGTTATATTATAAATTAGAGAGTAAATAATAATTTTTTTTAAAATAATATATTTTGACCAAAAAATCATCAGAAAAAGTAGAAAAAAGAAAACAAGGTCAACCAATCATTTGAAAAGCGTTCAAAACGACCTCCCGAAAACGCCGCATCTCCTTTCCTCCATTTCTTTCTTTATCACTCGCCACGTGTTCCCTTCCTCTTCAGTACGGACACCCCTCTCTCTCCCTCTCAGTTTTTCTCCGGAATTTCTCCCGCGTCTTTTCCCGTTCTCTGTCTCTCTCTCTCAACAGAACAGACTGGTAGGCTTTCTCCCTCCTCCCTTTTGATATGATTCCTTTTGCCCCTCCTGAATGCTTTCATTTTCTTTTACCACATTTTCCCTTTCTGTACTGTTTTTTCCCTCGAGAAAATCTCACCTGGTTTGGTATTGATTTAATTTATTCTTCTTTTTGTTTTCCAATGCTAGATTTTCTCTCTATAGTATTTTTCTTGGCTGAGAATTGTGCTTCCGGAAATATGATATTCTACAATTTAGTTTCTCCAATATTCTTTTTGTTTTTCGTTTTTATTTTTCCTGGCTGCCAAACAAGGTCGATAAAACTTCGTTCGTAGATGTCCTTTACGTTGTTTTGGTATGCAATATCTGATTGATAGTTTGGTTGGTGAGAAACCCGCCAGAAATGAAATGAAAGTGGTTAATATCATCTAAATGAGAAATGAAGGAAAAAACATTAACAGAGGACAACGCATGTTTAGTTTTTAAGATTTAAAGAAAAATGCCGAGTAATTTTGCGTGTCTATTATTTCTTTGATCGTAGAAATGGATATTTTTTAATTGCTTAGATTGTTTCTGTTTCTCTTCTTTTTCTCATTCTCTAAGCTCTTAAACAGTCTCGAAAGGCTAATATAATAATCGATTTCTCTGCCAGGCTTCTCCACAGGAAAATCGGGATTTCAGTGAGGTTGACGAACACGTACATAACTTCGTAGACAGATAGCTAGAGACGCAGAGAGTGAGTGCTAGCTCCTAAGCTAGCAATTGATTGATCGTCAATGTCGGCCCTAGAGTCAAGCCAACATACGCTGACGCGGCGGCCGTCCCGCAGCGCTGCCACCACCACCTTTTCCACCGAGGTTTTCGACAACGAGGTTGTCCCTTCCTCTTTAGGGTCCATCGCTCCGATACTCCGCGTTGCCAACGAGATCGAACATGAGCGTCCTCGCGTTGCTTATCTCTGTTCGTACCTTGCCTTTCTTATTTTTTTCTGGATTTCTGCGGTTGTTTCTCGACAAAATTATTAACTGAACTAAATTTATGGTAATTATGTCGCTGTAATTTATTTTTCTCCTGGTGAATAGGTCGGTTTTACGCGTTTGAGAAAGCGCATAGGTTGGATGCCAGCTCTAGTGGTCGAGGTGTGAGGCAGTTCAAGACATCTTTGCTGCAAAGATTAGAGAGGGTAAATTTCTAAATTATTTTGGGGATTTTTAAAAAATCTGTCTAGAACTAATTATTTTCTCCGGACAAGTAAGTTCTGTTTAGAAGTTTGGTATGGAAGGTCAAAAATATTAACTCCGCATATAAAAGATTGCCTTGCCTTTAATGATATAATACACTAATGTACAATATCTACAAAAATCCATAATAATTGTGCCCATTGTCATAACTATGATTGAATATGGATGTGTCTATATATATCTACATAGTCTGTGAAAATAAAAATCACATTTCTTATTTGTCTATTTCTTTTTTGAATTAAATAGTGATTAGACACTTTAAATAAGTGGATTTTGGGTATGTTTGGATGAAAAGTAGGGAATAGTTACTAATGAAAGGATATAAATAGAAATGAAGAGAAATAATATATATCTACCTTTTAAAGAAAAATAAATAGAGAAAGGTAATTAAAATAAGGATAAATATTCAAAATCATAAAAATAACCTTACAATTGAATGAAAAGAAGAATAGAGAGGGATAAAATAGAGAATTTATTTTAATTCATAAGATAAAACTTACTTTCTCTGTACCCCAATTTGTGATATGGCAAATATAAGTAAGACTTACCCTTTCTTATCTCTATTTTTTGTTGGTTTCCTTTCCAAACATGGGATGGGTTATGGGTATAGTGCAATATGATGCCTTTCTTAATTCCCCCTTTTTTCACAAAAAGAAAACCAGATTTCTGTTTGGTTTATTAATTGACTGAAACAAATGGTGAAACATAATTTCTGATCTATTTATTTCCTCACAAAAGCTCAATTTGGAGTGAATTTCGCTAACGATAATTCAATTATATGAATTATAATAACTCAGTTCTTCAAAAATTATATGTAACACAAAAATATTTTAATTATATAAATTATATAAATTTAGTACCTCAAAAATTATTTGTAATACAAAAGTACTTCAATTATATAAATTGTAATAATTTAATACTTTAAAAATTATTTATAATATAAAAATGCCTCAACTTTTATTTTTTAACTAAATAGTACTTATCTTTTTAGCTATTATGGTTCGTTTAGTAAATTAAAAAAATTTTAAAAATTAGTCAATTAAATAAAAAAATTCATAACTTTCTTTTGGAACATTCAACAGCACTCTTAAACATCTTCTTAATATCTCTAACATAAGTATGACATTAAATATCTAGATAAATTTTAATAAAAATAAAATTAATTATAATATCCAGTTAGTAAAATTGAAATTTATCTGATGTGAATATTATAGTTAATTTTATTTTTATTAAAATTTATTTGATATGGATATTTCATATTACACTTATGTTAGAAAGATTACAGTTAAAGACGGAAATACTATTTAGTTATAAAATAAAAGTTGAGATACTTATGTATTACAACATAAAATTTGGGATACTTTTATGTTAGATATAATATTTGAGGTACTGAATTATTACAATTTACATAATTTGAGTACTTTTGTATTACAAATAATTTTTCAGATACTGAGTTGTTACGAATTATATAATTGAAGCACTATGGGTGAAATTCACTCCTCAATTTGGCATTTAGTTTAGAAAAAACATTTTTCTAGAAAAAAATTTTTATTTTAAAATTTTTAAATTTCAAAAATTTTTTTTTTTTGATAAAAATAGATAATTTAAAAAAAAAATTTATAAAAAATTTAAAAAATTGGGCAATTAAATAAAAAAAAATTCCATATTTGGTACTCCTAAAAACAATACCAAACAGTTTATCAGTTTCCTAGTGGATAAGCTTGGTGATTGTTGTTGGATATAATTTTTAAATATTCTTATATGGTGGAGCAAATTCTGAACTGAAAGAAGTCTCCTCTTACTGCAACCTTTTTCCTTCTTTTTTCTTTGCCATTAGCCGATCACCATTCTATGGAGCATACTCCGGGTGTGAACTTTTTTTTACTTTGCTCATCTAGTTTGTCGCGATAGTGTCTAGCTCGTACGTAGTGCATTCCTTTTGTTTGTACATATGTGTCGTCTGCGCTTACCGAAGCCAAAATCCGATTAGGTTCTCACCCAATAATCCGAAGGAGAGTTACAATCTCCATGTTTTCTTTTTTGGGCTTGTTTTGTGGCATTAGGAAAACTCATGTGAAATTTTAATCAGGACAACGCATCCAGTCTTGCCTCCCGGGTTAAAAAGACTGATGCGCGGGAAATCGAGAGCTTTTATCAACAGTACTATGAACACTATGTTAGAGCACTTGACCAGGGAGATCAGGCGGACAGGTAATGGCATACTTATTTTCATATTGTTCTCCATTTCCACATTATTTAAACTCACTCTCTTTTTCTCTCTATTTTCTTCACAGAGCTCAACTTGGGAAAGCGTATCAGACAGCAGGAGTTCTTTTTGAAGTGCTTTGCGCTGTTAACAAGACAGAGAAAGTTGAAGAAGTTGCTCCCGAGGTTAGTTTAATTTATAATCTTCCAATTTAAGGTTGTTGTGCTTGTAGCGTATCTAGTTGTTATCATTTCCATGGCCATATTGATGGTTCGATTTAATACGGTATTTTCACTTTTTTTTTAACAGATTATTGCTGCAGCTAGAGATGTCCAAGAGAAAAAGGAAATTTATGCACCGTACAACATTCTTCCCCTGGATTCTGCTGGGGCTTCGCAGTCCATCATGCAACTCGAGGAGGTAAGGCCTAAGATATCTCCTTCTTTGCCCATGTGCGAATCATAGGGTATTAGTTGTTTCACTGTGTGGTTTAACATACTGTCTATCAGGTCAAGGCTGCTGTTGCTGCATTGTGGAACACTCGGGGCTTGAATTGGCCTCCAGCATTTGAGCAGCACAGACAAAAAGCTGGGGACTTAGACCTTCTAGATTGGCTCCGGGCCATGTTTGGCTTCCAGGCACATCTTTGACCCAAATCTAATTAAAAAAAAGAGCAAAAGACATCTTCATAGCTTAGAATTACTTCATTGTATTCACAAAGTAATTGAGACTTTTTAATTTTGGTGATTGCAGAGGGACAATGTCAGGAACCAGAGGGAGCATTTGATCTTATTACTTGCCAACAATCATATAAGGCTTAATCCGAAGCCTGAGCCTCTCAATAAGGCATTTCCAGTTTTTCCATCTATGTTTACATCATTTCACATATTGTACATATGTTTGCAAGCTCTTGATGTTGGAGCGTTTCCACTTAGAATCAATTTTAGTCTCACAGTTGTCTTTATTGCTGTCAAGTATTTGTTGTTTTAAATTCAGAATTTTATTCCGAACAGAGCATATCATGTCTGTGAATGTGGATCTATAAATTATTCAGACAACTTTTTCAAACTTCCCAATCAATTTTCATTTATTTCGTTATCCTTTTCTTTTTCTCTCTTGTATTTTGCATATATTCCTTGGAAAAAGTTTTCACTGCTTATCATTATTATTTGTATAAATTCTCGTGATAAGTTTTCATGCATAGTTGAATATATAATTATTTGTTGTTCAATGCTTAAAACTTTTATAATGAATGCAGCTTGATGAACGAGCTGTTGATGCTGTTATGAACAAACTTTTTAAGAATTACAAAAATTGGTGCAAATTTTTAGGACGCAAACACAGTTTGCGGTGAGACTAACAATTTATGCTCTGTTTTTGTTTTGTGAACTATTTCAATATTATTATGTTATGATCCCACTTGCAAGGTAGGAGACTTGAATTCCATATCGGGGTTCATATGGACTTAGGCTCTCCAACCACATTTGGAGAGCCCCATATGAACCCCATATCACTTTTTTAGTTTTCCGATGTGGGATTCAAGTCCCATACCTTGCAAGTGGGATCATAACAGATTATAACTAAAGAAACTTTCTTTATCATAATCTGTAACTTATTCATTAACATCTATATGTCATTTCTTATAGCCTCCCTCAAGGCCAGCAAGAAATACAACAGAGAAAAATTCTGTATATGGGCTTATATCTTCTCATCTGGGGTGAAGCAGCCAATGTTCGTTTCATGCCAGAATGTCTATGCTACATTTTTCACAATGTAAGTTCTCATTTGTGATGAGTGCACTCCCTTCTGGCTTTACTTTGCTATCACTGTTGTGAGATTTCATATGAAAGCTCTTATATAAACTCAGATGGCATATGAACTTCATGGCCTGTTGGCTGGAAATGTCAGCATTGTTACGGGAGAAAACATTAAGCCTTCTTATGGTGGTGATGATGAGGCATTTCTGAGGAAGGTCATAACTCCAATTTATTGTGTAATAAAAGAGGTAATCTGTGCACTCATAAACTAGTTTACATAATTTAATCAAATTTCAGGTCTTTCAGAACATAAGATCTTTCTATCCGAAATATGGAAGTTGTGCTTCAATTTTTTCAGGAAGCCAGTAAGTGCCAAAATGGAAAAGCTTCACACACAAAATGGTGCAATTATGATGATCTGAATGAGTATTTCTGGTTAGTTTGGATTTAAAATAAGAGCTCTTATTGATGATGAAGGATTTATTATTGTAAACTACTTCGCATGGTAAGTACTTTGTTTTGCTCTATGCTATTCAGGTCAACCGACTGCTTTTCCCTTGGTTGGCCCATGCGTGATGATGGAAGCTTTTTCAGATCAACACATGACATGGTACAGGTATTCTTAACATTCTGAGCAGATGCCACTTTAACATTTTTCTTGAACTGTCTTTTGGTCTCCTCTAAATTTAATTGCTGCTGAAGGGAAGAAATAGTTCTTCAAGGAAATCTGGAAGCACTGGCAAATCAAATTTTGTTGAAACCCGGACCTTTTGGCATATCTTTCGAAGTTTTGACCGACTGTGGACCTTCTATATACTAGCTCTTCAGGTATTCAATATTCAATATGACAGAGAAGATATTCTAGTTTTTATTATCTTGCCAAGAAATTTGACCATCAGGGAATAGTTGAATCAATACATGAACTGTTTATTGCAGGCAATGGTCATCTTCGCTTGGAGTGGGGTCTCAGTTTTAAACATTCTCCGAAAGGATGTGTTATATCACCTATCCACTATCTTCATTACAGCAGCTGTTCTCCGCTTTCTTCAAAGTAACATATCTCTGCTTGATTCTCCTTTTGTCTAACTGTTACTTCTTTTGCATTCAATGTGTTAAGTTGATTCGTAATCGTTTTTAAATGTTCAAATATCTTTAGCTTTCTTAATCTGATCCGTTATAAACAAAATTCACAAATTTGACATCTTTAGAATTGGTATTGGACGACATCTTGGAAATCTCAAATGAGAAAGGCGAACTAGTAATTCAGCAAGGAATGGCTGTTTGCTTACTTTGAAGGAAATAGATTTTCCTTTTCTGCAAATGCGGCTAGGATATAATTTTAACTGCCCAGCGTTTGTATGTAAAAATCCTGAGGTCTCTTAGCAACTGAAATTCATGGACTAAGAAGCATGACCTTGTTGTGATGCTTTAGTTGTAGTCGTAGAGGTGCTTCCATCCATTGAAGATTAATTACGATCAGAAATATCCTTGTATTTGTCATTAAAATCTCACAAACTTCTAAGAAACAAATAAAAAAGGGAGAGTTGCTGGGTGAATTAGTTTGATGTACTAAACAGTTATCTAGAAGCCAAATAGCTTCATATTGTCTAGACATTTGTTTTGCTTTGAAATACTAAGTAATTGACGTCCAGAATAATTTCCCATGTTCCTTTTTTTTTTAAATCTTAGAATTGATTTGTCCTATTAATTTCATTCTGTTCCTTATCATGTTTTCAGCTATAAATTGGTTAGAATACTTGACTTCAAAATATCACTAATTAGTAGGATTCTGAAAGCTTAAGAAGTGTGAAACTTCTGAATGTAGAATCTACATATTGTCATAATAGATAGAAGGATTTCAATAAATAGAAAATATGGAATGATACATGTTAAAAGTTTTGGAAGAAAGGTTTTGTAATCATAAACTGTTATTTGCCGTGCTAGTTACTTCTGAAGATCAGCTAAAACAGCCATGTTCCTAAAATAGTACCTTTATAGAGCCTGTTTTCTGATTTTCTGGTATAAGAAAAAGTGCAGCACCCAAAGTGTAATAGCTAGGCTTAGCCAATAAAGCTTAATGTTCCAATACTTTTTTAAAAAAAAAAATTTTATTATTACATTGTTAGTATCTTTGATAACTCTAATAATACATTATTAATTTCTCTGATAAACTGGAATGATTCTGGCTGTACATGATTTTGTCAAGTTTCTTACTATTCTACTTTCATATTTTTGGCAACTATTGATATTAGTTGGACTTTGGGAGAATGAGATTGGCTAATATGTATTTCAAATAAGATTTTTGTGTTGATCATTTATTTTTCCTTTTTACTTTTGCTCAACGGGAAAAATATTATGCAGTTTGAGCTCATTTTGTTTTCTGGCATTACTTCAGTAGCGTCTTTTGTTTTGCTGAAACATATTATCATTTCAAGTTTACTTCTCATCTCACTTTTGCTGTCTTTTCTTTTTAGGTATTTTGGACTTTATTCTGAACTTCCCAGGGTTTCATAGATGGAAATTCACTGATGTGATGAGAAACATTCTCAAGATAATCGTTAGTCTTGCATGGGTCATTATCCTTCCACTGTGTTATGTACAGGCATTCAATCTGTCCCGTAACAATATAAAATCATTCTCATTCCTCAGTCGAGTAAAGGACATTCCTCCTTTGTACATTGTAGCTGTGGTCATTTATTTGATTCCAAATATTCTGGCCGCTACTTTGTTCATATTTCCCATGTTTCGGAGATGGATTGAAAACTCAGACTGGCTTGTGATTAGATTTCTTCTATGGTGGTCACAGGTATGTATGCTGCCCGTGTTCTTTTCGCTCCTTACTATTACATTTTCTTGTTTCTAGTTTGGCTTGTGTAATGATCAAAGAATAGGGAGAAATTGATATCTATTTCAACTGAGGTACGGTACATATATATATACACTGCCATAGACTAAAATGGAAAGAAATCAAGCTATCTCTAAAACAAGACCATATTCGCGGCTTATAATCTCTCAATATTTACAATCTATAGTTCTTATGATTCTGTAACATTCCCTTTTATGCTGGAGCATAGATATTAATCATGTCCAGTTTGTTACAAAAATAATTAACCCGAGTCCCATTTAAAGCTTTAGTGAAAAGATCTGCCAACTGTTTTTCTATCTTAATGTATCTTGTGGAAATCAAACCTTGTAGTTTTTCACCAATGAAGTGACAGTCAATCTCAATATACTTTGTTCGTTCATGAAAAATAGGATTAGATGCAATATAAAGGACAACTTGGTTATCACACCACAACTTTGCTGGTACTGTAATCTTAAAGCCCATCTCAATCAAAAAGCTAATAAAAAATTTTATAAAAATACTAAAAAATGGATATCTATTTGCATTTTTACCAGCGCTCAAAGTTTTTTTCAATTTTACCGAAAATAACTTTCTAAAATTATGACAGTACTTAAATCTCAAAATCATTCTAAAATATGCCCAGACGGTATATCTTAGGGATATCTTAGATCAATTTTCACCAAAAAAGCAACAAAAGAATAAGAACAATTAAATCATTAAAGAACAACAAGAAGAAAAATAGAATTCAATCAAAATTCAAAATATCACAAAAATCTCAAACAAACAGTTTGATGTAACTTTCAGAATACCTTGAGTATACTTTTGGAGATATCTTGGGAATTCCTTAGGAATACCTCTGGAATATCTTGAGGATATTTTGGCTATACCTTGATAATTCACAGGGAATTCCCTAGGAAGAATTCTCTATGAATATCTTGGGTATACATGGGAGATATGTTGGGGATATCTTGGGTACACATTAGAGATACGTTGGGGATATCTTAGGTATACATTAGAGATACATTGGGGATATCGTGGGTATACCTTTGAGAATTCCATGAGAATACCTCTGGTATACCTTGAGGATACTTTGAGAATTCTCTGGAAGGAATTTATTGGGAATACATTGAGTATACCTTGAGGATACTTCGGCATATCTTTGAGAATTCCATGAGAATGCCTCATGTCTACCTTGGGGATATTTTGTATATACCTTTGGGATATTTCGATTGAAATACACAAAAATTCCAAGATGTTGCATTGGATCAATTCCCCTGAAGTCTAAGGTACGCCACCGTACCTGGTGAGCTCTTAGTTTACCACTCTCGTGAGCTCTTACAGGATTGAAGTATCTAAGTAAAATAATTCTCCACTCTGGTTCTGCCTTTTGAATATCTCGAGCGATTTCTTCAAGAAAAGTTGACAAGATAAAAACTAATGAACGATTCGTTGTAGTGATGTATCTCTTATCTCCATCGTACCAGAATCTCAACAACCAAGTAGATTTAAACTCGTAAAGAACTGTTTATGTAAATGCATTGATGGTTGTAAAAGTTGTGAGTTGTGTTTATAGATATTTAGAGAATTGCTTTCTCTTGCCTCCTTTGCTCTTTTTTCCTTGTAGCTTTGTTTCAATTGTTGTTGTTTTAGTTATGTGGACGAACGGTGAATCCGATCAATGGAGCCGTGGGGCTTTTGTGGAGCGGTAATTGGCATATGTGCCAAGTGGTGGTGGAGATTGTCCTTCCCGGTGGAACTCTGCTTCCGTTAACGAGAATCACTGCTTGAAGGTTAATGCCAAACCACGACGGATCTTCTGATTCTTTCTCAATGGAGGCATGTAGGTTGCGAAACGTTTGATTTGTAGTCAAAGCCATTCCTCAGGGAGAATCAAGTATCCAATCCTATAATCTCAGTCTCAAGCCATCATTCAAAGTGAAAAAGAATTTGGTGCAAATGAAAAAAAAAATATATTGCATGTATTTTTGTAATTATAATGTTAAACGTAAATTTTTAATGAAATTTTTTCAAGCTAATATATTCACATGATCTTATATACAGATTGTGTCATAGCCCGATATTTTGATTCTCCACTTGATCGTGATACAACATTTTGCTTCTTACTTTTCCACGAAACCAAATTTCCTCCAACAAAGACACAATAACTTGATGTGGATCTTCTATCTTCCTTTGAACTTGCCTAATCTGCATGTGAGAAACATTCAATATGAGTGTGTCCATAATTCGCATATAAAATACCATGACCAAGAGCCCTTTTCAGGTAACAAAGAATTTGTTTTAAGGCTATCCAGTAGTGAACTGTTGGTGATGACATAAGCTGACTCGCATTACTAATGGAATATGCAATATCCGGATGAGTCACTATGAGATAATTCAACCTATCAACCAATCTTCTATACTTCTTAGGATTTTTAAATGGTTCTCAATCCTTTGTAAGTTGCACATTAGAAATCATTGAAGTACTTGATGGCTTTGCTCCTAATTTTCTTATTTCAGACAAGTCAATCACATATTTTCTCTAGGATAGAAAAATACATTTTTTACTCCTTGTAACTTCAACACTCAGAAAATACTTTAACATCCTTAAGTCTTTAGTGTGAAACTGACTATGAAGAAAAGACTTCAAATATGAGATTTCCACACCGTCACTTCCAGTAATAGCAATGTCATTGACATACATAACTAACAAAATAACCCCAACTTTTAACTATCTGTAAAAGACATAGTAGTCGGACTTATATTTCAGCATCCCAAACTGCTCAATTACCTGATTAAACTTGTCAAACCAAGCTCGAGGACTATGTTTCAACCCATACAAAGATTTGTGAAGATAACATACTTTCCCAAACTCCTCATGAGCAACAAACCTAAGAGGTTACTTCATATAAACTTCCTCCTGGAAATCACCATGAAGAAAAACATTATTGATATCGAACTAATACAAAGACCAATTATAAGCAGCTGCCGTATAAATAAACAATTTGATAGATGTCAATTTAGCAACATAAGAAAAAATATCGGAATAATCTACTCCATAGATATGAGCATAGCCTCTAGCAATAAGACGAGCCTTTAAGTGAACAACTAACCCATCGGGATTGACCTTAATTGTGAACACTCATTTGCATCCAATAGCTTGTTTCCCTGAAAATAAATCAACCAAGGTCCAAGTACCGTTGTCATCCAAAACATTCATTTCCTCTAGCATTGTATTATGCCATCCAAGATATGATAATGCTTCACGAACAATTTTAGGAATAATGATAGAATCAAGAGAAGTAACAAAAGAACAAATAGAAGGTGATTATAAGAAACAAAAGAGGAAACAATATAAGTACATTGAAGTTTACCTTTGCATAAGGCGATGAAGAGATCATCACTGGATACAAAATCGGATGACGAAAGAGTTGATGTTGGACATGGATCAGAAGGATGCTGTCGTCTGGAGTAGACTTGAAGAATAAGAGGTTTGGCGGATGCCAAGGTAGAAACTAATTCAGAGGATGTGATAGTGTAGACAAATAAATCATCATCCTCTCCCTAACGTGCTGAAATAGAAGGTTGAAAATATAGTGTTTCTTCTAGGAAAGTAACATTAGCAAATATAAGGTACTTATAAGATCAATACAATAACACTTATATCCCTTTTACAAATGAGTATATCTAAGAAAGATACATTTCAAATACTTAGGATCTAATTTAGTGACATGTGGGCGAACATCTGGGACAAAATAAGTACTAATAAATATCTTGGGTTCAATAGGAAACACTGACTTGTTAAGAAAGAGGATATGGTAGGGAGTCTCACTATGAAGAACAATGGAAGGCATGTGATTGATAAAAAAACATGCTGTTGAAACTGCATTAGCCCAAAAAATTGTAGGTACATTCATTTGGAGTAAAAGAGCTCTTGATGTTTCAATATGTTTGTTTTTCACTTTGCTATTCCATTTTGAGATAGGGTATCAACATAAGATGTTTGGTGAAGATGCCATTTTGAATCATATAGGTCTAAAAAAAAGCTAATAAATACTCTTTGGCATTATCACTTCACAGTATATGGACATAAACATCACATTGAGTTTTAACCTCAGCACAAAAGACACAAAACAATTACTACGACTTTTCATAAGATATAACCAAGTCATACGAGAACAATCAACAATAAAAATTACAAAATACTTAAATCCAGTTTTAAATTGAACTGGATAAGGACCCTAAACATCATAATGAATTAACTCAAAAGGAAAAATAGCTCTTTTATTGATTCTTGGATCTACACTAGAATTGTGATGTTTAGCAAACTGACATAACTCACAATTTAAATAAGATACTCTACTGAATTGTGAACACATCTTCCTAATTGAAGGAAGAGAAGGTTGCCTAACCTATAATGCGCCTGAAAAAGGGATGCAAACCTAGAGCATGCAATAGATCTAGGTATCTGAGTGTCAAGAATGTAGAGTCCTCTTGATTTATGTCCTCTACCAATAATCCTCTTCGTCATAAAATCTTGAAATAAGTAATGATCGGAAAAATGAGATGCAGCAAAAAGTGAGTAATTTGGCTTACAGAAATCAAATTAAAAAATAATTGAGGTAAACGAAGAAAAAATGTTAAGGGAAACATATATGTCGTATTAATTGTGTCAGACCCAAGAACAGAATATGATAACCCATCTGCTAAGTAACATTAGAGATGAATTTATGTGTCTAGAAAGTAGAAAAGAGGTTAGATCTACCTGTTATATGATCTATAGTACTAGAATCAACGACCCATTTGGAGGAGGTGGAAACAAGGCATGTATTGGATTTACTTGAATCAGCAATAGCAATAATTGAAGTTGATGAAGACTTTAATGATTCTTTGTACTGGAAGAACTTGACAAATTCATTTATGGAGATAAGAATTGACTTCTCAAATGCATCGATAGTAGATGCCATTTGAGCGGAGTGAACTTTCTCGTTTCTATTATGAAGTTTTCTGCAAGCTCGCTTCATATGGCCTAACTTAATGACAATAATGATACACAATTCCTTCTGAATCTTGTGCTCTAGACTCAAAATTGGATCCCCCTCTTTTACCACCACCATTGTGATAAGAACATCTAGAGTCATAATTTTGGCTGATAAGTACACTATTGTACTAAACATGTGGATTTCCTTCTATACGAAGTATTCAGCTAAAAACATCCTATAATAAAGAAATTTCAGAACTCGAAAGTGTCTAGGATTTAGCAGTCTCAAATTCTGGAGGTAGACTAGCTGGAAAGCTCATAGTTGCCATTTGCTCCTTTTGACTTTGTTGGACCTTCACATCAAAACTAAATGGTAACAACATATTAAGCTTCTCATAAATTTTCTTAAAATCTATAAAACAAGCAGTAAGAGGTCGATATTGCTTCTCTACACGATAAAAAGCTTTGCATGCCTTATAAATTCTTGAAATATTTCATTTTCCAAAATACAATAAATCTAAATAATTCATTAGTTCTTTGACATACCCACAGTGATGAATTAAGTCATTGACCTCATTGTCAATGGAGTTTCAGATATGCAAGAATAACTGAGAATCATTTCGTAACCACATCTATCTAGACTCATCTTTAGGTGAGTCATTGGTCATATGTTGATTTTTATCAATACTCCGTAAATAAATACGAATTGTTTTGCTCCAATCCGTATAATTAGAGCCATTGAGCTTGTGTTCCGTAATTTTAGACATTATTGAAATCACATTGTATGACAACCAGAAACTTAACTCAAAATTATTAAATCCAAGAAACTATAGCAAAACCGAAAGCAATGCCCAACAGCCACACTAAGCCCAGCAACCACACCCAAAACCAAAGCTGAGGCCCAACAGCCACACCAAGCCCAGCAACCAAAATAAAAAACCTAGCAGCCACACCAAAAACCACCAGCCACAAACCTGAACGGCGATGACCTGCTGGACGGTGACAAACCTCCTGTCGTGCTGTACAGACGACGAGGACCAGAGCTCCGGTGGCTGCAGAGGACGGCGATAGACCTGCAAGGCACCGATCGCTGAGAAGAGGCCGAGATGGTGGTTGCAACTGCTGTAGACGGTAGCGATAGACCTCTGGGATGCCGGTTTCTAAGAAGCCGAGATTGCGGTCACGAACCTCCCTAGACTGGCGATGACTACCAGGTATGTCTCGAAGCCGATGCCCTAACCTAAAAGAGTCTGGAACCCTAATCTGCCAATATTGCAGATAATCCAAATTCTGGAAAGATGCGTGCCCAGAACCAAATTTTTCTGCCTAAAGCTTTGATGCCATGTAATGAACAAAGAATAGGGAGAAATTGATATCTACTTCAACTGATGTAAGGTGTATATATATGTATATATACACACTGCCATAGACTAAAATGGAAATAAATCAAGCCATCCCTAAAATCAAGACCATATTCACAGCCTATAATCTCTCAATATTTACAGCCTATAATTCCTATGATTCCGTAAAAGCTTGAAAACAACAATTGTATCAAACAGAACCTAACATCACCTGCAGGCTGCAATCCTCCTTCTCTCTCTCTCTCTCTCTCTCTCTGAAAGCTCTATTAGGTATGAAATAGCGAGAAATATGGTATTCAGTGTTCAGTCTGGGAAAGGTTATTGACTTTGGATCACCAGTATGTTAATTTGAAATTGGAATCATATATATAATATTAGCCATCATTGAACTTCTTGCCCAGATTTTGTCTACAAAGAATTAAATCCTCTATCCATGCATATGACCTAAGTGACAATATCAAAAGATACCAAATATAAAAAGAACACTGAAAAATGACTCCTTCCTTGAGACTGTTTGCTTCAGTTTTTATTTAGTGAGCATTTGCTTGTGTGTGGTCATGTTATTGCCAATTAATTTATCGCACTACTTTTTTCACAGTTTCAGTTAACAGTAGTTGGCAAAATTTAATTTTCAAGTCCTATCTGTTGACCATAAGTATTAGTAGTTTATAACTCAAAATGTTTTTTATCCTTGAGCTGAATATGACTAATTCAGCTCAAATTTACTGAAAAAGAAAAACAGGAACATTGATTTTAGAGCTGCAGACTGGATGCAAATTATGTCTCTTTCGTTTTAGTTAGTGTATCTGTCTCACTGAAGCATAAGGTGTAACTTGAAGCTATTAATCTTTAACCTGTTAGTTTATTACATGCCACTCTAGGTTTACAGAATGCAGTTTCAATTTAGTACTATTATGCCACTAGTAATTGATTCATTATCATAATACTAATTCAAACATTCTTTCGCTCTCATTTTTTCTTTTTGGTACCATTATCTGTTCACAATTTCCACATATATGTTCTCAGATGCAAGAGACTGTAATATTATCTCTTGATTTACTTCATTTACTTGTCCACAGCCAAGAATTTATGTTGGGAGAGGAATGCATGAAAGTCAATTTTCTCTTATAAAGTAAGTTAAGAAAGCACTCATGCTGTTATAATTCAATTGTTTGTTTTCATGATTATATGTTAAAATCTGCTTATCATTTCAGGTATACCTTTCTCTGGGTGCTACTTTTGACTTCAAAATTCACATTCAGCTATTTTGTTCAGGTTGGCTTTAGTTGATATATTCAGCAGCAGCAGCAGCATCATGATTAATGTTACTCCAAAATAGATATTATTTGATACTTTTGCCTGTCTTTTCTGCAGATAAAGCCTCTTGTAAAGCCAACTAAAGATATAATGAATATTAAGCATATAGCTTACACATGGCATGAATTTTTCCCAAATGGTATTTGACTGCTCCTACTTCTTCTTATGCTTCTCAACCAATTTCAATCTATGCTAACAATTGTCTTGCGAAACATAGCAAAACACAATTACGGGGCAGTTGTGACTCTCTGGGCACCAGTAATCTTGGTGAGTTTCCTTTATATGGTTAATATTTTTAGTTTAGTAGTAGTTAATCTTGGTCATTAGCATGGAAAGATTTATTGGGTCTTTCACGGTAATATATTTCATGATGCATCTACAATGTAATGCAGGTCTATTTTATGGATACTCAAGTTTGGTATGCTGTTATTTCAACTATATACGGTGGTTTTATTGGTGCTTTTGATCGCCTAGGAGAGGTAACTCTTTTTTTCTTTATAAATATTCTTTCATGCATCTAAAGTCATGAGCCATCATACGTTATTTCTTATGAGATTAGTAAGGCATTCTTCACAAATGCTTGTTTTAGTAATGGCCTTAGACATAATTTGCCCCATATTTGTAATACAAATTGATTTAGCCTTCTCCACTTTGAGCTAATCATTATAAACACCCAAATTTTTGAATTCGATAATTTTCAAACACCTAAGCCAAGCGGTTTTTTACAGGCTTCTATGAGGTTAAACTCAAAGTTCATGTTCCAAAACTTATTGAATCTATGAGTTCAAATATTAAACAGGTTAATTTAGAATTTAGGAGGCCAAGCCAATTTTTCATGCAACTGTATGGAACAAGTTATACATAGTCTTAAGAAAACTATGGTTTGTTTGCCTAAAGTTGAAAGGATTATTAAAAATTCAATATATATTTTGGGTAGGCCATCAATCATTTTGTTTTATCCACCTCCCATTTGAGAAATATTTTGCCATGATAATATTATTTTGAGGATGCAAAATGATGCCATGAGATTTGACATTATTATGGTTCTTATTTGCTTCTAATATAAACATTTTATATGCTATATTTGGCTGAATTACTAATTTGATTTTGGGTAGGTCATCAATTATCTTGTTTCCTTCACCTCCCATTTCAGAAAATATTTCTCCATTATAATGTTATTCTGAGGATGCAAATTGATGCCATGATATTAGGCATTATTATGGTCCTTGCTTCTAATATAAACAATTTTATGCTATATTTGGCTAAATTTATTTTTCTGAACTTCGTTATTGGTTCTCATCACCCCTTTTCTAATCCCAGGTCATGTAAGAAATGCTTTAGCTTCTGAGGTATAAGTATCATTTATTATTATTTTTTTTTATTTTTTGTTTGGAGAAGTGCCCTCTTTTGGGCTACTGTTCCTTATCCCATGAACTTCCTCTCCCATGTCAGTGGGAGTTGAACCAAAAAACTCCTATTTGGATTGCAATATCAATAATATGGTGTCCTCTTGATAGTGTAAAATTATGTGACAGAAGTGGCTTCACTGATTTGCTGGTTTTTGTGACATTGTAACATGAACTATTCAGGGTCTTAATTTTTACGTTTTTTTCCTGTTTTTTATTCTAAGATTCGAACTCTAGGAATGCTAAGATCGCGATTTCAATCCTTACCTGCTGCATTTAACACATATTTGGTGCCTTCCGATAAGACGAAGAAGAAGGGTTTCTCTTTATCAAAGAGATTTGCTGAGGTTTGAACTCATCTTTTGAAGTGCTTATAAAATAGGCCATATCTATATACTTCAATGACGTAATGCTATGCCTGAGTAGGTTTCTGCAAGCAGGAGAAGTGAGGCTGCAAAATTTGCTCAGTTATGGAATGAAGTAATTTGTAGTTTCCGTGAAGAAGATCTCATTAGTGACAGGAAAGGCCCCTTTAAAATGCTATATTGTAGACTTTGCAGCAACAATCTTTTTATATTCCTTTTCTTCTTGTCTTTAAAACTAATGTGGTTATTCTTCTAGTCCAGGGAGATGGATCTGTTGTTAGTTCCTTATTCATTAGATCCTAGCTTGAGATTAATTCAATGGCCACCCTTTTTACTTGCAAGCAAGGTCTGCAAATTCTACTCTGAAAATGTAAGATCATGTTGGTTGATTTTAATTGCTGATCATTGTCTACATTTGCAGATCCCAATAGCTTTGGATATGGCAGTTCAGTTCTGGTCAAAGGATGCTGATCTCTGGAAACGTGTATGTGCTGATGAGTACATGAAATGTGCTGTGA
>CATIWF010114502.1:0-12073 GCA_949630135.1 Balakata baccata
AAACTAGAATAATGCAACAGAATTTATATAATATGCTTCTAAGTTCTAACTATAAATGGATAATGGGTTTTGATGACTTTCAAGAGAGATTGGTCACTACCTGCTTAATTGCTTATGGGAGAAAAACTGGCGGCAGAGACACCATGAGAAGATGGCCTTCAATGGAAGCGGGAGAGGATGACGATTAGTGGATAGTAATTGTTAGGCCGTGAGTCTGATATATTAGCCCAATATTGAAATCCAGTTTGATGGGCGGGAAATTGACACAAGTAACATCTTAACTATGCAAAATATGAGACGCAAAACTCATTGTCACACCCATATCTTTCCCTGAACAAAATCCCAAATCTAGTAAAACTACCTATCACGTTCTTTAATGGCCGGCTAAACAAAATGCCATAATTTTAGGCGGCGCAATGGCCATAAATTTAGGCATGTTTGAATTTTTAAATATTATATAATAAATTTTAAATTTTTAAAAATATATATATTTAAGTTTATTTAAATATTATATATTTAAATATTATTGTATAAATAGGTATATATAGCATAAAATAGTATATGATCAGTAGTTATGTTATTAAAATAGTAAATTGATGTGAATTATAAATTATAAAGCTTATCACAGGGATTAAACAAAATGCATTGTGCAAAGTTATATGTAAAGGTATATGTATAGTATATGTAGGTCATATCTAATATACTAAATTATCAATTTTAGTTTACAATTATATTATTTTCATAAACTTCAAATTTTCATTTGTATTCGGCTGTGTTATATGTTTATTTTGTTGTTATTATTTAATTATTGATGGGGATTAAAGATTAAAAAAACTTATCATGGTGTTGATAAAAAATGCCACTCAACAAACATTGTATGCATAGTATATGTAAGGTCTATTATCTATTTTTTCTTGATAGTATATCAATTATAAAAATTCTGGAATTATATTTTTAAAATAACAACCTATTTATTAAACATATTATCTTAATTTATATATCTTGGTTATATAAAGGTTATATGTATGTTATATGCATACATGCATAAAAGTTTTACCATTTCAAAAAACAGAACTAATAAAAATGTGACAAATCTTATGTTTCCAATTACATTCAAATTTGAAATAAAAATTAAAAAATTAAAAATTATATGTGAATTATATGAAAGTTACATATGCAATATAAGTTATACAAATTATTATTATTATTATTATTATTATTATATGTTAGTTATATGTTATTATTATTGTTATCACTATTTACCGATGTCACTCTCAAATCCAAGTCCAAACCTCATCATCTTCCACTAACATATATATCAAATTCATGGCTTCAAAAGACTAAAACTTCAACTAATAGAAACAGAATCACCTAATCTAAACAATTACAAAAAAATGTTTCATAACCACAGTTCAGAACTTTAAATGACTAAAAACTTCCACTAATAGAGCTAGATACAAAAACAGAGAGTGAAATTAAAGAAGAAGAAGAAGAGCAATAAAATAAAAATTGCTAAAGCATAATAAGATTCAGAACCAAAAGCACCAAATATTAATAAACAAATAAAAACTATAAACACCTAATGAAAAATGAGATTTAGAATCAAAAAGATATTATCATAATCATATTCATAATCCAAAGCACCAAAAATATCACAAAAATCGCAATCGCATACAATAACCAGAATCACAAAAACTAAGAATTAAACAACCGAGAAGATGAAGACAAAATCCAACCATAGCCACTGCTGCAACCAAATCCAACCACAAACACAACAAAAAAACAAACATGAGTACATAATTTAAGCCATGACAAAGAGGAGAAGCATTGCTGAAGAAGTCAATCGGAGAATGAGATTGTGATTTTTGGCATCGAAAAGTAATCCAATCACAATTACACAACCCTTATTCTCTTCACTCATCCATACTCTATAACAAATAACAAGAAATCATCTCTTTTCATTGACATCACTAGAATATATAAAAAATCGAAAGAAGAATGCGAAGAGGAGCAACGCAAAAGAGAAAAAAGAGAGAACTAAACTCAATAAAGAATGGGAAGATGTGAGAATGAGATTCAAAATTTTTCAAAGAAGAAGGAAATAAATTGAAAAAATGAAGACTAAAATCTTGCAAACAGAGGCTTGAAATGGGGGGTGGGTTTATAGCAATTAGAAGGGTTAAGGGGAAAATAGGGTTTTATCAAAAGAGTAATAAAGTTTAAATGGCCTTGACATTTGTGGTATTTTGAAAAGTGGTTGAATTACCGTAATTATTTATTAAAAGGTGCTAACCAGTATCTATTTTACTTAAAACTTAGAGGATTTTATACAGAAAATTTTTCAAAAATGCCAAAAGTCTTATAAAATATTATAACATTACCTCAAGTTTCTTTTCAAACCTACTAAAAGTACTTAAAAAATATTATAAGAATATCTAAATTTATAAAATCACCACAAAATATACTAAAAAGTACAAATATAGTATATCTCTAGTATATTTTGGATTTACCTTAGTTCAATATCACTAGGAATACTTTGGATAGGGATATGCATCGGTTTGGTTGTGAACTGAACCAAAATATTTCGGTTTGGTTTAATCGGTTTTGTTAACTAATTAATTAAATTTATATAAATTATAATTATTATTATATTTTATCAATTATAATATATTAGAACCAAATATCATAACTTTATTAATTATAATTAAATTAAATTAATTATCATAACTTTATCAAACATAATATATAAGTTAAAGTTATAATTAAATAATATAACTATAGATTAAGATAAAATAGCATAAATTATAATAAATTGATATAATCATTACTTTATCAACTACTATAATTATTACAAAGTAAATTTAATTACCATAATTTTATGAATTGTTATAGATTGAAATCAATTATCACAACTTTATAAATATGTATAAATTAAAACTAATTATTATAACTTTATCAATTACTTCAAATTAAAATTAGTTAACATAAATTAAAATAAATTTTTATAGTTTATAATTTTATCCTTCTATAAATCAAAATAAAATATTACAAATCATAATTTTTTTTATCTAAAAATTATAATAAATCATTAATATATATATATATATATATAAGTTCGGCCGGTTTGGTTTAATCGGTTTTTAAATATTTAAAACCAAACTAAATAAATTGAATTTTAAATGGAAAACCGAACCGAATAAACCGAAAACTGAACAAACTAAACCGAATAAACCAAAAAGTATTCGGTTCAGTTCGTTTTCGGTTTTGGTTCGGTTTTACACACTCTTAACCTTGAATATAGCTTAGTTCGGTATATCTTAGAAATATCTTAGAAATTCTTTATGTTGATAACATTTTGAGAATATATAGGGAATTCCAAAAAATACTTTGGGTACAATTTGTGAATGCTCGGTGATTTTCCACAATTAGGTAAACTTGGTTATATTCTCAAATCATTATTAACATTTTTTGTATATCTGTTTAATTTAACAGGACAAGTTTTTTCATTATATATTGTGCACAAAGTATATCTTGTTTTTTCTTTTGGCCATTTGTCCGAAGTCTCAGAATATGTGAACCTCCACTGTCGGTGCTTGTGCGGGCCTACGAGCAATCCTCCTCCTCCCTGATCTTGATTTCGATAGATCCCTACTCAGATTGCTCTTTTCCCTGTTTTTCTCCACATTTCTTCTAGACAACATGAAATACAAAACCTCCACCGCTTCGGCGGCGGTGGCCATTGTCCCTACCAATGAGATAAATTCTAGCTCTACTACTGAACCACACAGTACTCTATCCCCTAAGAGTTATTATCGATAGCCATCAATGAATTAGGAATGAGATCCAAGAGATCAGAAGAGAGAGAAGGCAGAAACTGAGATTGATTTAAGCTCAGTGAGAAGCGAGTCAAACCATGCGAAAAGATTAGAAGGATTGTAGATAACGGCGTTAGAGGCGAGGAGGGAGAGCTGGTGGGAATTAGAAGAATTAAGCTTTGGGGTTCCTAGGCAATCAAGAATAAGATAGATTTGAGGCTTCAAATGGAATATTATGCTCGGGTAAAATTAAAAAACGTTTTTGGTGAAAATGTAAAAAAATGTGTTGGGTGAAATTTCCTTATTTATTGAGATATTTCGTAAATTGAGGTAATTAAAAATTTTATTTATATATTTATGATAAATTTAAAAATATTTACAAATTTATGATATATTTATGATAGATAAAGAGGCAGCGCCAGTCTAAACGGCGAGTATGCTGGGGGTGCTTGCCATTTAGAGTGGCACATGCGTCACGTGGTTGGCGTGCGTGGTGTGTGCACCAATTGAGTTGGCGCACGCAATGGTGCACCAAGTGGCGCACCACCGCTACGTGCGCCAGTTGGATTGGTGCACATCTCTTCTGTACCTTCAAAAATCTTCTAACTTTTTTTTTTCTACCCTTCAAATACCCTCTAACTTTTTTTTTTTTTTGCACAGACCTATAATTATGCAAAATAAATATGTGAGAAAAATTCCCAGTCTCTTTAAGTTTCTAGCGAGAAAATTTCTTTCTTTTTTTCCTCTATTGCTCTTTCAAGTTTTCTTTATTTCTTGCACGAAGGCGCGAATCTATCGTTGCTGCAAAACTCTCATAAGGTTTGTAATTTTTTTTTATTTCATTGATGAATTTGGATTAAGGTTTTTTGTTGAAATTTTTTTAAATCTCACTGATAGATTTTATTATCTGAAACTTATTATTTATTTTTAAAATGAAGTAGTATTAGTGAAGCTAAAATATGAAAAAATAATAGGTAATTAATTTTGTAAAACTTAAATATTTTAAAAAATATTAAGAAATTTTTGAAAGGAAAATAATCAGTATTATATTTTTGGTTAAGTTATGTGTATTATTACTTCTTTTAATGATATATTTGATTTTTGTCTTTTGCATGCATAGTAAAAAAATTGGTGCTTTGGATTGAGCAGCCAACTTAAAGATCACGAAAAAGAAATTTTACATATCGCTAAATTGTGATAATATATAGATAAATTTATGTAAATTATATTTTTAGAAAAAATAAATTTTGAAAAAAAATAATGTAGATAAAAATTTTATGTAGATAAATTTCGAAAAAAAATATATACATAATATTTTAAGTAATTTATGTGTATAATTAATGTTGTAAAATTATGAATAAAAGTGATGTAGTATTAGTAGATAAATTTTAATAGGTTAATAAACTTATTTAGTGAAAATATTATTAAAAGTTAGAGTAATAATAGCTACGTAATAATAATGATGATATTTATAATAAAAAATTTATTATACATTATAAAAAATAATTAATTTTGTCTTATGCTATATTAATATTTGTAAATTTTTCAGTGATTGTTAGAGAATTATTTAAGTAATTGGTAGAGAACTGTTTGAGAAATAAAAAAATTTTCAGCAGTAAAGGTTAGTAATATTAATTGTATATTTGAAAATGACATGAGTTTATTCTTTTTTGTTATATAATAACTTCGTAAAGTAATACATTGCTGTGGTGATTAAATATTTAATTTATTATAATATATTTAAGTTATTTTATTTAGTTTGAATAAAATAAATTTAATAATAATAATATGTCATGTACAAATAATTGTGGTAATTATTTAATTTATGTGCATAAATAATATTGTAAAATTATAAATAAAAGTGATGTAGTATTATTAGATAATGTTATAAAATTTTTGTGTGTAAATTTTTATTAATAGCAGTAAAAATAGAAATTATTAAAAATTTTAATAATAATAATAATATATATTATATTAAATATCTTAAGCAGTACGATAATAAGAAAAAATTTAATGAATATTTATTAATAATAAAAATTTTCATTTTATATTTCATATGTAATGAACAACAATAAGTATATTGCTGGATAAGTAAAAGAAGTAATCACTAATGCACATTATACAATTAATTGATTTATTTAGGAAATTTATATATTTGCATTACGAGTGTTGAAGAAAAATTATTTCTAGTTATTTAATTGAAATTGATAGGCTAAATATTAAGTATAACAAATAATAAAATAAATAGTAATAAGTATATCATGTGTGTAATAATAATAATAATAATAATAATAATAATTATTATTATTATTATTATTATTATTATTGTGTAATTGATATTCATATGTTGAAATCAACTATTTAAACAATGAAAAACAATGGAATGTCTTCAATACCATTTATGATAATTTATTGGAGTAGCGAGATAATTGATACTCAAGTTGGCACTACTTTTGTGAATGGATATACAAAAATTGTTTCTCTAGATGATGAATTATGCATGAAAGTTTGTTATATAAGATCAAAACAACTTTAGAAATTGATAGTAATGCAGTTATCAGCAAGATTTTGTATAGAGCTCCTATGTATAAGTAAGGTGGAAATATATTTTTTTCACTTATACAAATATGGGGTAAAAATGAAATTGCATTGATACATCAAATTGTTAACCAATTTCTTGGCTTACAAGTTATTGAACTTTTTGTTAATTATTCATGTGATAAATCTATTGAACAACCTAATGTTGGAGGATGATAAATCTATTGAACAACCTAATGTTGGAAGATGTAAATCTTCAAATCCAACATTTTTTGAGATAAGTGTGTCAAGTCAACAGAAAGATGATATGAATATGAATGACTTTAAGCATTATGATGATGAAGAGGAGGACGATGATATCGATGACAGTGAAAATGAGGAGGACAACAATGATATTGATGAAGATGATGAAAAAAAACTATTGTGATGAGGATGAAAATGAGGATGAAAATGATGAGGAAAATGAATATAATCAGTTGATTGAAAGTGGACATAGATGTGAATATATAGCTGATAGAAATCATTGGACACGCTTGAATAGTCGCAACATTGAATAGATGGAAATGAATATAAATGTATTAGAAGAAGACAAAATATGGGATTCGTCAAAAGAGTTTTGGTTAGGAATGTCTTTTGATTCAAGGGATGATATTAAGACATTATTTTTGATTGTCATATAAGAATCAAACATGCAATGCGTCAGGATTTATGGCATCAAAATCCTCACAGATATTGTATTCGCCATATTGCCAACAACTAAAATACTAAATTCAAAAATCAGAGTATGAAAAAATTGGTTGAAAAATCTGGTATGTATCTAATGCATAAATGATTTTTATCATTAATAACTAATATTGTGATATTCGAATATTTTGAAGACTAAAAAAATTAATTTGTCATTCATAGGCAACTTGCACCAAAAGCAAAAATTCAAGAAGTTGATGAAGAAAATTGAAGTGAGAGATCCTGATTCATTTGCTTGGTTGGAAAAAATCTCTCGATGCAAATGGACATTAGCATATGATGCTAAATATCATCACGGTGTGATGACCACAAATTATGCCGAGTTCACTAATACAATGTTGACAAAAATTAGGTTTGTACCTATCACCACAATGATGCATATGTTATTTGACTGGCTTGTTGACTTATTCGATGAATATTGTGTTAGATATTCACAAATATCTGCTAATAATTATTAATTCACTCCTAAATGTATAGAGATATAATAGAGAAAATGATGTGTTTGTGATCAAAACAACATATAACAATGAAAGAAGAAAATGTAGTCACAGTCAAACAGCTTTATATGGAAAATTTCAACAAAGCAAGATCTCATTTTCTTATATCATTGCAGATTGTATGAAATGTCGGATATATTACACTTTTTATATTTCGTCATTTCATACAATGTCTGAGACAATGAAAGTATGGTTAATCCCTTTTGAACCCCTCGGTCACAAGGATTACTAGGCACCATTAGATGAACTGCCTGTTGTTCTAAATCCTGAATGGCAGTGTAAAAAGAGAAGACCAAAAGTATCTTAGAGAAAAAATGAGATGGACTGGAAAACACATGAGGATCAACATGTCATTTTGTGGTAAATGTGATCAAGCATGTCAAAATGCAAGGACGTGTCCAAGAAATTTGATTTAAAATGTATTTTTACGATGTACTTGTAGTCTAAAAATTTTATAATTAATTTTGAATGTAATTATATTAGTTATTAATTACTACTTTATTAAATGTACATTTTCATTATTAAATGAATGATTGCTTCAAAAGTTTTATCATTATTAATATATGATATTTTTATCTTATATTATTCAATCTCACGCATGTATGACATCTCACCCACGAGATTACATGCATCCCGGACCATACGATGCTTCGTTGTTATATTTACAACCTCAACATAGATCTCAAGCAATTTTGAATAATGATGTAATAAAAATAACAATAATTTCATTCAAATATCATTTATGACATCATAAAACGTATAATGACACATATCATTTATATAATTTTTTCAGATAGAAAATGAGGTGCTCTACTGTAGACGTAGTAGTAGAGTTATAAATGCAATAAGTAGTGATGCTCAGCTAGATGAGTGAATTAAACTGCTGCTGAGACATATCGAATTTTACGGATTAGTGCAACTTGATTGACATTTAATTACTGCACTAGTTAAGAGATGAAGACTAGAGACATATATATTTCATATGTCTGAAGAAGAATGCACAATTACACTTCAGAATATAGCTATTCTGACTAGTCTCTCTATTGATAGTCTTCTAGTTATTGGACAGACCAGTGGTGATTGATCATCTATGTGTGAATATTTACTGAGAATTAGACCTCCACCATATGCAATTAGAAGTTCTCAAATAAAATTAGAATGACTGGAAGATCAATTTGCAATATTACCTCTTAGAGCTGATATGAACACTATTATATCTCATGTTAATACACATATTATGCGTATCATCAGTAAATTCTTATTATGTGGCAAAGGCATTAGACGTGTGTCTTTGATATATCTTTCATTTTTAGAGCACTTTACAGTCATCAACCAGTATAGTTTGGGAGCTACCATATTAAGTTTCTTATATCGAGAATTATGCATGATATGCAGATTTTCTCTTATGTTCCAAATTACAGGTGCGTTATTTATTTTAAAGCTTTTGGTATGAGAGATATTTCCATTATTGGTTCCAACAATAAAGTTAATGAAATACCAAAAGATGCACCATTAGGTCGAAGGTATATGAATTCTTAATTATTAATATTATTCAGTTTATTATTAGAATTATTAATTAAAAATCACAACAACTAAAAATTATTAATTAATATAGATGGATCAATTAGCGAATAGTACACGACACACCTTCACATGAGTTAGCCCAAATCCGATACATATTTGATATATGTCGCTCCGATGAGGTGTGTTATATTGCCCATAAATAATTTTTTAATTTTTTTTATAACAATTGATAGTGTTTAACATCTTATTTTTTTACTTAATAGATTATATGAGAGTCATATATTACAAATATTATTCAATCTTTACTCTCTGATTGCTTAAAAAGTCGTGACATATGGAGGACAGTGGTGCCTTTAATATACATGTATATAGTAGAGTGGCACCAGTCTGATCAAGTTCTCAGACAGTTTGGCCCACAGCAGCCAATCTCTCACCCATCATAGTAGACTAAACATCAGATGGTCCACTCCATTACTATTCATAATACATGGAATGGTATCGACAAGTTACAAGGAGATGGATTTCTCATCAAGTGCAGTTGTTGGTGCATCGGTATGAATACATATTCTTATTTTTCCACAAATTATAATTGTCTTTTATAAATATTTTTTTATCACATTATATGATATAAGTCTAATTAACTTTTCTATTAACTACAGACTGATACACTTGAACACCTTTAATTACCAAACTCTAGATATCCCCCACAATAGATCGCCACTAGTTCATTAACAGCACTACATGAAGACAGACGTAGAGTTTCAATGCTATCTCCTCAACCTACTCCTACCCTAATTTTGGAAGAAATGTAGTGTGCATGTGCTTCATTTGAGCAACCATTATGTCATCATCGACAACAAATATAGGAATGTACTCATCCCTCAATGCGCATCTTGTCAATGTGTGTCTCAACCTGTTTATTTTTATCAGTTTCAACAGTATCCATTTTCCTTTACAGATCCTGAACCATCCACATCTGGTGGACTATATATCCATTATATATATATATATATATATATGTTCTCAACACCAGACTTCTACTCTTCTGGTCCATTTACACCATATGTTGCCTCCACACACAATCTATGGATGAATCAATTACAACATTTTGAGTTCTTGTATACTCATACGCCTCAAATACTAGTGGATTTTATGGGTTCATCCACCTTTCGACCCCTAGATACAGGCTCTATTCCTACATAGGCACATTACTTTGCAGGGGGGTACTATTACTGATGAATTTGATGATGATGACAACGACGACAACGACAATGATAGTGGTGGTGGTGATCAGACACGGAACTCTAGCTTGATGGATATAAGTGCTCGAAAAATCGATGTTAGACAACAAAGAGAACTCAATCACAAATTTGAAGAAATCGACATTGTGGAATATGAATAGATTTTTATATTTGTACATTATTATTTTTTTCTTTGACAATCTATTTGTACATTTTTTATCACTAAAAAAATTTATAAATTTTTATTTCCAACATTTTACTTAATACATAATTAAATTTTACATGTTTTATGTGAAATTTAATTGATTCATTAGATAGCAAATTTAATTTATCAACCTCTAATTTATAAATTGTATCTTTATTTTTCTAAAAAATAATTAACCAAATTTTAATTAACAATTAACGGCAATGCAAATAATAATAATAATAATAATAATAATAATAATAATAATGTGGATTAACTTTTAGAGTAAATGATGTGTGGAAAAAAACTTGTTATAAGACAACTTTTATAAATTTTATAAATATTTTCTATATTTTTTATTCTTCAAAATTTTTATAAATTATTATTTCTAAAATTTTACTTAATGTATCATTAAATTTTAAATGCTTTAATTTATAATTTATTAATTTAATTAATTTACTTAATTTTAATTAACTATTACTAAATATAATTTATCAAACTTTAATTTATAAATTATGCATTTGTTTTTCTAAAAATTAATTAACAAAATTTAATAAATAAATTAACAAACTGTGCATGCATGGTCCATGCACGTACGTCACTTGGTATGCGCCACACATATACTATCCAGACTAGTATGCACCACTTTATGTGCCATGCAAGTCACTAGTCACTTCAAGTGATATGCGTCGATCAAACTACCACAAATCCAAAATTACTGTTAAAATTATCACAAATTTAGAAATTTAACAAAAATTACCCTAAAATTATAATTAGTTTATGTCATCGTCACAATATAAGAAATATCCTCTTTTATACAAGGGATAAGGACACAATTGCAGCTCTCCGGGAGTAATATTACGGTCTTACACTCCGTGTCTTTCATTTCTAAAAATAATAGTCAATAAAATGGCCACTATTAAGCATATAATAAACGGTAACCATATATATTTATCTTTAAAATTCTTTTAACGCCAAAAAAATTAGGAAACTAAATGTTGAAAAATTTTTTTATGATCATACATCTCTCCTACATATTCCCAGACTCTACCATTCAAATGCCATTTTCTTACTTCAAAAAACCAGTCGCCAAAATATAAAGATTTATAGATTCATTTTATATTATCAATCTGCATTGTTCCACTTTGATGGATTGATGAAACAAAACAAAAGCAATTTGCTGGTGAAAATCAATCTGCATCATAACTCCATATCAGTGAATAGGAAATGATATGATATAATTATTATAATAATTATCAATAAAAAAGTTGCTCCTCAAAATTAAAAAATATTTATTTTGTTTTTTAATTTAGAAAATATACAATAAAAGTATATTTAACATATATAAAAGATTATATATTGTATAGTTGTTTTATTCATAATTATTAATATGTTTAACTCAAAATTATTAAATTTACAGTTAAAACTTAAAAGTATATAATAAATATTTTTTAATTTTGAGGAGCAACTTTTTTATTGATAATTATTATAATAATTATATCATATCATTTCCTATTCACTGATATGGAG